>PVIA01015296.1:0-15401 GCA_004024845.1 Tonatia bakeri
TCGCTCCTCGGGCGCCGGGCGCGGCGGGCGCCGGCACTCTCTGCTCGCTCCTCGGACGCTGGGCGCGGCCCAGCCTCCGAGAGCACCGGCACTCTCTGCTCGCTCCTCGGGCGCTGGGCGCCAGCCCAGCCTCGGCGGGCGCCCGCCCCTCTCCGCAGGCGCCTGCTGGCTCTCCGCTCCTAGCACAGGCCCCTTTGTTCCCGAACACGTGCTCCTACCCTCTGTTTTTTTCAATGTCTGGTCAACTTCTGATGTCCTGTTTTCATAAATGTTGTGATATCGGTGGTCTCCTGTTCTGTCTCTCCTCAGATCGGCCGAATTCTCCCCAGAGCAGTGGAGAAGGGGATCAGGACTCCCCCCACATCGCCGCCATCTTCCCTCCCCCCTGCTATTGCTTTTTAAAGGAGTGATAAATCAGGAAATTTGAGCATTCCAACTGTATTGTGTGTTTTTCAAGATTGTTTTGTCTGTTCTGAGTTCTTTCCATTTCCATGTGAATTTTAGGATCAGCTTGTCATTTTCTGTAACCAAAAAAAGGCAGCTAAAATTTCAATAGGCATTATATCAAATCTATAGTTCAATTTGGGAACATTGCCATCTTAACACTATTAAACTTCTGATTCATAAATGTGAAATGTCTTTACTCTTACTTTGGCCTTCTTTAATTTCCTTCAACAATATTTTGAAGTTTTCAATGTACAAGTCTCAAATTTCTTTTGTTAAATGTATCCTTAAGTATTCTTGGTATATAGTACATAATAAGTAATATTACCCTTTTTTTGATGTTATTGTAAATATAATTAACTTTCTTAATTTTATTTTCAGATTTTTCATAGCTGTTGTATAGAAATACTACTGAGTTTTCTATACTGATCTTTTTCATGTTTAAGTATATTTTATTCATTACGTTATTACAGTTTTCTCATTTTTTCTCCATTTGTCCCCACTCTGCCTTACAGCCCACAACCCTCCAGCATTCCCCCACCTTAGTTCAAGTCCATTGGTTGTACATATAACTTCTTTGGCTTCTCCATTTCCTATACTATTCTTAACCTACCCCTGTTTATTTTGTACCTGCCATTTATGCTTTTTATACCCTGTAATTTTTCCCCCACTCTCCCCACTTCCCCTCCCCACTGATAACCCTCTATGTGATGTCCTTTTCTCTGATTCTATTCCTGTTCTAGCTGTTTAGTTTTAGTATTTGTTTTTTAAGGCTCAGTTGTTGATAGTTGTGAGTTTCTTGTCATTTTACTGTTCACAGTTTTGATCTTCTTTTATTCCTTAAATAAGTCTCTTTAACATTCCATATAAAAAAGGCTTGGTGATGATGAACTCCTTTAGTTTTGCCTTATCTGGAAAACACTTTATCTGTCCTTCCATTCTAAATGATAGCATTGCTGGATAGAGGAATCTTGGATGTAGGTCCTTGTCTTTCATGACTTCCAGTACTTCTTTCCAGCCCCTTCTTGCCTGCAAAGTTTCTTTTGAAAAATCAGCTGATATTCTTATGGGCACTCCTTTGCAGGTAGCTCTCTCCTTTCCTCTTGCTGCTTTTGAGATTCTCTCTTTATCTTTAATCCTGGATAACTTAATGATGATGTGCCTTGGTGTGTTCCTCTTTGGGCCCAATTTCTTTGGGACTCTCCGTGCTTCCTGGACTTCCTGGAAGTCTATTTCCATCACCAGACTGGGGAAGTTTTCCTTCATTATTTGTTCAAATTTTTGTTTTCTTGTTCATGTTCTTCTCCTTCTGGAACCCTTATGATTCTGATGTTAGAGCATTTAAAGTTGTCCCAGCCTTTCCTAAGCCTCTCCTCATTTTTTGAATTCCTTTGTCTTCATTCTATTCTGGTTGGATGTTTATTTCTTCCTTTTGTTCTAAACCATTGATTTGAGTCCTGGTTTCCTTCCCTTCAGTTGGTTCCCTGTATAGTTTGCTTTATTTTACTTTGGGTAGCCTTCATTTCTTTCTCATTTCATGACTGAACTCAATCAGTTCTGTGAGCATCCTGATTACCAGTGTTTTGGACTCTGCATGTGATAGGCTGGCCATCTCCTCATCACTTAGCTCTTTTTGTGGAGTTTTGATCTGTCATTTAATTTGGGCCATATTTCTTTGTCTCAGTGTGCCTGTTGTGTTGTAAGGGGGCAGGGCCTTAGGTATTCACCAGGGCAGGGCAAACCTCTTTGCTGCATTGCGGTGCTGAATTTGGGAAAGGGGCCAGAGAGGGAACAATGCAGCTACCTTGCTCCTCTCTAGCCCCACTTTCCAACAAATTCTCTTGTGAGATGGATTTTCTCCCACTGTGGCAATCCCCACAATGGTTTACAGCTAGCTTTGAGTCTTTAGTTTCCTGTTCAGCCAGTCCTCCTCATCTACACAGTCCACTGCCTTGCCACGCATCCTTGCCACTCAGCTGTCCATCTCCACACCCCCCACCAGTCTAGGTGAATGTTTATTTAACTCATTGATTGCTTGAGTTTCATGCAGTTTGATTTTCTGGTACTCCTGGTTGTTCATTGTTTTTTAGATTGTTTGTTATCTTTCTTTTGGTTGTGAGAGAAAGTAAAATGTTTCTACATACACCTCCAACTTGGCCAGAACTCCGAGTTTTGTATATTGATCTTGATCCTGTAACCTTGCTGATTTGTCTTTAGCTTTTGACAATTTGATTAGTATATGTCTATGTTTGAAACTCTCTAGTTTTAACTTGTAGTTTATTGAACTGCTTGAATGTGAAGACTAATATTTTTCATCAAATTTGGAGAGTTTTGGGCCATTATCCAAATATTCTTTCTGTTTCTTGCTCTCTCTGGGACTCTCATTATGTGTATGTTGGTATGCTTTATGGTTATCCATGAGTCTTTGAGTACTTCCTGTTGATATTCCTTCATTCTTCTTTCTTTTCTGTTCTGCAAACTTACTTGACCTATATTCATACTTGCTGATTTATTTCTTCTGCCTGCTCAAATCTGCAGTTGAGCTTTTCCAGTGATTTTTAATTTCAGTTATTGTACTTTCCAACTCCAGAATTTCAATTTGACTCTTCTATATTATTTCTATCTCTTTATTGATATTTTCTATTTGATGAGATAGAGTGTTCATAAATCCCTTTAATTCTTTGGACCTGGTTTCTTTTCATTCTTTGAACATACATATAATAGTTTCTCTAAAGTGTTTGCCTATTAAGTTCAATATATGTGTTCCCTTGGGGCTAGTTTATATTGCTTGCATTTTTCCTATGTATAAGCCGTATATTACCTTTTTGCATATCTTATACTATTTTGTTGAAATCTAGACATTTTAGATAATGTAATGTGGCAAATCTGGAAATCTGATCCATACCACTTTTTGAGGTTTTGCTCTTGTTGCTATATTTTGTTGTTGTTGTTGTTATTGTTGTTGTTATGCTTCATATGCCTGTCTATGTTTAGTGATTTTCCTAGACATGTCCAGTGGTGTGAAGTCACACAAATCTCTGCTTGGTTAACTTGGTGGTCAGCTAATAGTTAGCATATATTTTCTTCAAATCAATAATTCCTTGTTCTTTGCCAAGATATTCTCTTGCATGTTGGGGCATGCTTCCAGCACTATGACAATTTATAGCTCTAACTTAGCCTGCACTTTATACTTGTTCAGAATGTCAGGCTCAGCTAAAGTTGAGACATTAGGGCCATTTCGGTAGTTTTTAGTCATCTGCACAGACCTGCCTACATAGTAGGCATTCAATAAATATTTTTAAATCAATAAAAGATCTTTAGCACAGGCTAGTGAGTAGACACAATCTCCACAGAATGCTATAATAACTGTACCCTAACCTTGGAGGAATTCTCAAACTTGTTGACTTGGGCTTTTTTTACCTTGCAGGGAGTGCACAATTTCACTGCCCTGAAAACTCCAATTACCTTTCTTTCCCACCCTCTCTGCTGATGATCTTTGCTTATTCTTAATGTAAAATATCAAACCAAAATTCTCTTTCTTTCCACCTCCAAATTTATCAAAACTCATCAGTTTCCATTTTCTCCTTCTTTCCAAGAGAAAATAGAAAATAAGATCTAAGATGACAGAGGACTAAGTGGAAGCTACACTAACCTCCTCCCAGGACCAATCTGAAGTTACAACTAAATTGTAGAGAAATGATCCTAAATAACCAACTAAACACTGGCTGGAGAGAAGATTTATCACCAAGGATAAATCTAACTATTAGCTACAAAAGAAACAACTTCATCACAGTGAGACTGATAAGGAGGGCAGAGGAATCATGAGAAAGAGCACTGGGCTCCCATAGGCCACAAACGAAGTCCAGAGGGATATTTCAGAGGTGGGGGTGTTCCCCTGAGAAGTGTGATGTCTAAACCCCAAGCTGGGCTCTCCAGCCTACTGTACAGAGCCATAAAGGAACTCATATAACAGCTGTGAAGAGCAGCAAGGTTTCTGTCTGCTAGGGAGAGACAGCTGGAGACACAGAGAGACTTAAAGAGCCAATGCACAAAATTTCATTTGCAGCCACTTATACTGGGATCCGGCAGAGGAAGGGCAGAGTGAACTAGAAATGCTTTAGGAGAATCTGGGGTGGTTGGTTCTGGGGTGAGAACTGAAGAAATAGCTGCAAAGATCCCAGTGTTGAGTCATTCACCATATTACAGAAGCTATCTTTCACAGGCAGAGAGTTTCTCTCCTAATGACAGCAGCCTGAGTGGAAGCAATAGCCCTGACCACAAGAATTACTCTGCACCACCTGATAAAGCTTAAACTGAGCTGCTGATTACATCTTGATTAGTTTAAAAATTGTTCAGTTTAAAAACTGATAAGGTTAGCAGCTAAGGCAGAAAATAGAAAGAAGCAGCCAAAATGAGAAAACAAAAAACAGACACCAAATGAAAAAAAAAAAAAAAAAAAAAAAAAAAAAAAAAAAAAAAAAAAAAAAAAAAAAAAAAAAAAAAAAAAAAAAAAAAAAAAAAAAAAAAAAAAAAAAAAAAAAACAAAAAAAAAAAAAAAAAAAAAAAAAAAAAAAAAAAACAAGAGAATTCTCCAGAGGAAGAACCAGACAAAATGAAGACAAGCAATTTAACAGACAGATAGTTTATAGTAATGATTATAAGAATACTCAACAACATGAAAATATATATAGAAACCATAAAAAGGACCCATCAGAAATAAAGAATGCAATATCTGGAATAAATAATACATTAGAAGGATTAGACAGTAGGTTAGATGAAGCAAAGGACTAAATCAGTGATTTGGAAGACAAGGTAGAAAAATACAGTCAGGGAGAGCAGCAAGAAAGAAAAAAAAATTAAGAAATGAGGAGAGCTTAAAGAAACATTTTGGACAACGTGAAACATAACAACATCCACATTGTGGGAATACCAGAAGGAGAATAAAGTGAGCAAGAGATTGAGAACCTGTTTGAAGAAATAATAACTGAAAACTTCTCATGTCTGGTGAAGAAAAACGACACAAAAGTCTAGGAGTTCAGAGAGTCTCAAACAATTTGGATTCAGAGAGGACTACACCAAGACACATCATAATTAAAATGACAAAGCTTAAAGAGGACAGAATCCTAAAAGCCACAAGAGAAAACTGGGCAGTTACCTACAAGGGAGTACCAATTAGACTGTCATTTGATTACTCAACAGAAACAGTACAGGCAGGAAGAGAGTGGCTTGAAATACTCAAGGCAATGAAAAACAAGGACCTAAAACCAAGGCTACTTTGGTTTTAGAATGGCTATCATTTAAAACAAAGTTGCAATAAATCTTCCCAGACAAGAAAAACTAAAGGAATTTGTTAACACCAAACCAGTACTGCAACAAATCCTAATGGGCTTGCTTTAAGAAGAAAAAGAAGGAAAATTAAAAAAAAAAAGAGGAAAACAGTGTAACAATAAAATGGAACTACAAATACATCTTACAATAATCACCTTAAGTGAAAATGGTTTAAATGCTACAACCAAAAGACCAACGGTAGCTGGATGGATAGGATAAGAAGACCCATATATATGCTGCCTCCAAGAGACCCATCTCAGATAAAAAGACACACACAGACTGAAAGGAAAGGGATGGAAAACATATTTTATGCAAATGGAAAAGAAAAAGCTGGGGTAGCAGAACTTATATCAAACAAAATAGACTTTAAAAATAAGGCTATAGTAAGAGACAAAGAAGGACACTACATAATGATAAAAAGAACAATCTATAAGAGGATATAACCCTAGTAAATATTTCTCCATCAAATATAGTAGCACCTAACTATGTAAAGCAAATCTTAATGAGCATAAAGGGAGAGATAACAGAAATACAGTCACAGTCAGGGATATTCACACCTCACTAACTTCAATGGATAGACCTTCCAGAGAGAAAATCAAGAGGCAGTGGTCTTAAACAACACATTAGATCAAATGGATTTAATTGATATCTTCAGAGCAATTCAACCCAAAGCAGCCAAATATACATGCTTTTCAAGTGCAAATGGAACTTTTTCTAGGATAAACCACATGTTAGGACACAAAACAAGTCTTAAAAAATTTAGGAAGATTGAAGCCATATCAACCATCTTCTCTAACTACAGTGTTATGAAACTAGATATCAACACAAGAAGAACACAGACAAACACACAAAGACATGGAAACTAAATAACATATTAATAACAACAAATAGGTCAACAATGAGATCAAGAAAGAAATAAAAATCTTGAAAAAAATTAAAACAAGGACACAACAATAAAAAATTTGTGGAACACTGAGAAAGCAATCCTAAGAAGGAAATTCATTGCATTACAGGCCTATCACAAATATGAAACAAAACAAAAAAGAGTTCAAATGAACCATCTAACTCTACCCTTAAAGGAACTTTGAAAAAGAATACCAAACAAAGCCTAAAGTGAGTAGAAAGAAGGAAATAATAAAAAGGAGAGCAGAAATAAATGGAATGAAGTCTAAAACAAGGTACAAAAGGTCAATGCATTCAAGAGCTAGTTCTTTGAAAAGATAAACAAGATTGACTAACTTTTGATAAGACTCATCAAGAAAAAAAGGAAAGGATACAAAAAAACTAAAATCAGAAATGAAAGAGAAGAAATAACAACTGACACCAAAGAAATACAAATGATTGTAAGAAAGTATTATGAACAATTTATGTGCCAACAGGACAGCCTGTACAAAATGAATAAGTTCCTAGAAATATACAATCTTCCAAAACTAAATCAGGAAGAATCAGAGAATCTGAATAGACAGATTGCACCTAATTAAATTGAAGTAGTAATCAAAACACTCCCAACAAACAAAAGCCCTGAACCAGATGGCTTCAGAGGTGACTGTTACCAAACATTCCAAGAACTAATACCTCCCCTTCTCAAACTAATTTATAAAATTTTAGAGGAGTAAAGGCTCCCAAACTCATTTTACAATGTCAGCATTATCATGATACATCAAAAAATTAAAAATGGATCTGCCTTTTGTCCCAGCAATCCCACTTCTGAGAATATATCCAAAAGAACCCAAAACACTAATTCAAAAGAACATAAGCACCCGTATATTCACTACAGCATTACTTACAATCACCAAAATACAGAAGCAGCCCAAGTGTCCATCAGTAGATGAGTGGATAAAACAACTATGGGACATTTATGCCATGGGATACTACTTGGCCACAAAAAAAAAAAAAAGAAAATTTTACCCTTTGCAACAGTACACAGACCTAGAGAACATAATGCTGAATGAAATATGCCAGTCAGAGAAAGACAAATACAATATGATTTCACTCATATGTAGAATCTAATGAGCAAACTGAACTAACAAGGAAAATGGGGCCAGACTCATGGATAAAAAGCAGGATGACAGATAGTGGGGGACATGGAGGTTAGTGGGTGGAGGGATTGAGTAGAAAGGAAAAAGGACTCATGAACATGAACAACAGTGTGGTGACTGCCGGGGGAAGGGTATGTGGGAACTAAATCTTAATGGAAAAAAATATATAAAAACTTACAAAATAATTATAAGAAAATAAGAAAACACATTATCTTTCTTCCCTCCTATTACAATGGAAAGACAATCCTTCATAGCAAATATCAATCTCCGTGCAAACCTTTTTGCTCCCTCAAGAACCTCATCTCAATGATTCTCCCTCTTCTCACCTGCATCTTCACCTGTTTCAATTCTATTGAATTGTTTGAACTGTATTAGGACATATTTTGTCCCTAACTTTTTAAAATATACACAGCTTAGACTTCACATCCCCCTCTAGCTAACACCTCATTTCTCTATTTCCAAATCAAACTTCAAACTTTGAAGTTTTCCAAACTTTGGAAACTTCTATTTCCAAACCTTCCTCAAAGGTTTGGTTACAAACTCTAGTTCCATTTCCCTACTTTCTCCTCGTGGTTAACCAACTCTTGCCTGTGTTCTATGTCCACTAGGCAGCTAAAATGGCCCTGGTATTTTCATTTAATTCTTTCAATGTGTAAATATTGAGTGCCCTATATCAATGCCAAAAACCATTCTCAAAAAAATGTATGTAGGTCACAATAAGATGAATCAAACAATATTTCTGGACATTTTCTTCATAGTTTCATCCACACTAGCTTTCCATCAGCAATTGGCCATCAACTCCTGTAGAAATGCCTTCCTTTCTTGACATCTAGGGCACCTTGCTTACTCCTATCTCTGCAGCCACTCATTTTCCATGTCCTTTACTGGATGCTTCTCATAGTTCTAAGCTTTAATCTTGACATTTTTTTAAATGTTGAAATAAATTTCACATAACACAAAATTAACCACATAATTTTAGTCTTTAAATGCTGCATTTTCTCTTGACTTCTCTACTCCCTCCATAGAAGACCTCATCTGCTCCTTTAATTTTAAGTGCCTTCTATTTGTATACCCCCATTTATAGTGCAGCCTGAAACTCTCTCCTTATATCTGGATACCAATAAAAATCCTCTCAAATTCGTTATTTCACAGGGACTTCAAACACAGCATTTCCCCCTAGTGCTTGTTCCTTCTCCAGTATGCCTATGGAACCAACATGCATTCAACTTCTCTAGTAGAAACTTCTGTAGGTGTTCTTGACACTTCCCTTTCCTCGCAATCCATATTAATTTTACAAACCAAATAGCTCTCAAATTTGTGCATTTATCTTCATTTCTACCAATAACTCTGAACTCTCACCCTGTAATATGATCACCATTTCTTTCCCCTCACCCTCACCCTCACCCTCACCAAATTCACTCTGCACACAGAAAAAGTGGTCTTTATCCTTCCTGGCCAAGGCAGCCCTCCAAGTATAAGCTTTCTTTACTTCTTCATCTTCTTGATTCATTTTTTACTATTTAAATTAAGTGTTTCATTGTTAGTTTCAATTATCCCTTCCCCCAGTAGAATTTAAGCTCCACGACAACAGAAAACTGTTGGCCTAATTTTTACTTGTTTGCCCAATGTCTAATCAAATTTTTTACACAGAGTAAGTGCTTAATACGTACTTGTTAAATGTTATTGAACAAATACATCTTCTTCCTAAGCCTATTTTGAAACCTAACAAATGGCACCAATCACCAAGTTGCCGGTTATGGGAGCAAAAGTGTACATGCCATCCATGATACAATTATTTCCCACCTCCCTTAATTCTAAGCCATAATTAAAGCTTTCATATTCTACCTGGAAAAATATTATACTTACAATCCCAGTACAGCTGACATCTCCACATTCATTAACAGACTCTTGCCTGGACTTCCAAAATAGTTACCTAACTCACTTCCATTCTTGCTGCCTTCCACACTGCCCTCTATTCAACAGACAATGTATTATTGCCCTTTTCCAACCTGTCAATATTCCCCCCACTGCTCATAGGAGAAGGCCTAAACTCCTCAGAAGGCCCATGAAATTTAGCCTCCCCAGTCACATCTGGTGTATTTTTCTCTCATTCCCTCAGCTTTCTTTGAATACTTTGGATGTGCCGCTTCCTCAGGGCTCTCAGGATCCACAGGATCTTCCCACATCCTAGTGAATCTACCTGAGGTACTCTCTTTCTGGCACCTTTGCCTGATCATTTCCCACTCCTCCTTCAGGTCATAGCTGAAGAGACCTTTCTCATCCTTCCTAGACCAGCCCAATAGGATTGTCAGACATTCAAAACATTTTGTACATTTCCTTCACTCTATTTATCACAACAAACTTGTAGTAGTTATTTCTGCATTGTTTAACCTCTTTCTCTCACCCACAGATGAAATCCTGTACCCAGCTATACCCAGCACTCCTCACTCCTTCAGATAATCCTCATACCCTTGTTCATGTCCATAGGTCATCTGTATAAATTTTTTGGCTACTCTATTTCCTATAGTATTCTTCACATCCCCATGGCTATTGTGTAACTGCCTATTAGTACTCCTTAATCCCCTCACTTCTTCAAACTTTTTCCCATAACCTCTCACCTCTAGCAACCATCAAGATGCTCTGTTTACAGCCCTGGCTGGCGTAGCTCAGTGGATTGAGTGTGGGCTGTGAACCAAAGCATCGCAGGTTTGATTCCCAGCCAGGGCACATGCTTGGGTTGCAGGCCACGGCCCCCAGCAACTGCACATTGATGTTTCTCTCTCTCTCTTTCTCCCTCCCTTCCCTCTCTAAAAAATAAATAAATAAAATCTTAAAAAAAAAGATGCTCTGTTTATCCATAATTCTGTGTAGGAGACCATTCTGTGTGGTGCAGGCCCAACTCCCAGTCGGAGATGCGCAGGACCAATGCCCACAGATAGGTTCCCCCATGGGGGATCAAGCCTGCAATGTACCTAGGCTGCTTTTAGACTTGCTTTTGCCAAAACTCCTTCACCCTGAATTAAGGCAGTAAACATTTACTGCAAAGTAACTTCCTAAAATCCATGCTAAATCTTCCAAGGATGAGTATAACTGCTTCAACTACTTTTCCCTTTTCATTTGCAAATATCTTTCTTCTGTGATGTGATTAGTGGCATTGGCTCCTTTGTTTTCTGTAAAAGGTAACCACCTAAAGCCAACCTGTGCATAGTAAATGAGGACGATCAGGTAATATGCTAAAAAACCCAATAAAGGCCCATCACAGCAAGGGCCTTGGCTTTTTCTCACCTTGAGAGAAAAGCCATGCTGTCCCTTTTCCTCCACCAGACTTGGCACTCCATGTAAATATCTCATGTCTCATCCACAATGTGACCGACCCCATGAACTGGGGTCCACATCAGCTGGCATCCATGAACAGGGACCCAGGGCTTTGACCTGTCATTTTGGACAACACACCAACTTGGTTAAAGTACAAGCGCATTAGCTCAGGTAAGTACCGATGACACTGAGTGCTTTTCAGTAAGGTCATAAGGGTGTGTTGGATTACAGAAGAAAAGGGCTTTCTTCCTAGGTTGTTCTCTCTTGCAACCACTTTGCAACTGTACCTTCTTTAGTAAGCAGGAGCCTTGCTTTCTTTCCCAACTATTTGCTGCAACCTTGTGGGCTCGGGTCAAGCAGTTAAGAGCCACAAGGATGCTCACCACATCACTGTAAAAATGCCCACAAGCTGATCCCTGTGGTATGATTCCCAACTAGATCTAAGCTTGGGAGAAAGAGCAAAGATTTTCCCTTTAATCATCTTTAAAAAAATAAATTAGTTCCAGGACAATTTACAAGCATCTCAGCAAAATTCTTTCTTTTAAGCTGCCTCTTGTGGTCCCTTCAGTTTTGCCTTTTTCTTCCATCCACCGGCATAAAAATTTAAAGGTGCAGGTGGAGAAAAGCCAAAATTGAGACTGGTTTTGTAATCGCCCTGCTTGCGGTGGGAGGAATTTCAGAGAAACGTTCTTTTATTTGTTAAAAAATTTCTTTAAAGATTTCTGTGAATCCTCAAACATGGGGAACGGGGTCTCTGGGGAACAACAGCAATGTTTGAATCTAGTTCAGAAGCATTGTAGGGCTTCTGAATGTCTCCATGATAAGGATCTTTAGACTTAGTTATTTAGGAAAAAGTTGGGCAGAAGTTGAAATAGCACGAGGTGGTGTGAGATAAGATTCTAGGTTAGTGTCTCACTCCCTCCCTTAGATGATTTAATTTGAAAATACTGGTTTGCTTGAATTTTGTTTTTGTTTTGAAAGGAATGGCTCAGTCTTAAAATATTTTGGTAAACCTCTGGTAAATAGAATAGGATCTCTAATGTTGTTACATCATAAGGATTCTACTTAGAAAGAATGTAAATTGATTGTCTAAAGACAGGAAAAAGATCTCACTTCCCTCAGACGGTAAAAAATACAGGAAGAAAAATAACGAGAAAATGTGTCTTTTAACCACTCTGAATCCTCCTCATGGAGGCCCAGGGACTGCTTTAGTCCTAGGAACAAGCAGTACAGAGCTTAGCATCCTCCCTCCCTCTTCTCCAGCCTTCTTAAAGTTGTCAAGGGCACTAGATAATGAGACAGCTCACTTTTGAGCACGCTCAGGGAATGCAGTAATCAATAAGAATTAATAACAACAAAAAAAAGTAAATGTATTTACCAGTAGATAAAAAAATCTGTTTCTGAAAGTTACAAATGTGTTCATAAATTTGTCAATCTAAAATGCTTTAAGTAAAATAGGGGGTGTGACATGTTTAAAAAATATTAACAATCCTCTTTGTTTATGCTGGAGCCGTGACCCTTTATTGTAAAAATGAAATTTAGGTGTACTGTCTCCCAGGGAGAGCTAGCCCTTCTCCGTGGAAGATTAAGTACCACTTTTTAACTCAGTACCTGTAAACACTGATTGTTTCCTTGGAGAAGAATGACCTATTCTCCCAGAGGGAACAGTTAGTCAATTGAGTCACAAAAGGCCCTTGGTGCATAACCATTTTTGTCTAAAACATGTTTTTTCAGAGCACCCACCCCACCTTTCCCCCTTTCCTTGAAAACTCTGAACCTAGGAGCTACCAGGTCCTGAGAACAACAGAGCAATTAACTTGCTGCTTAAACTCATTGCAGCTTGTGGAAACAGCAGGAGGCCTGTCTTTCAAAGCTAGGCAAATTATTAAAGAATGTCCTGATTGCCAAGCCCTTAGCAAGGCACCCCCATCTATAGGAGTTAATCCTCGAAGACTAAATTCTCAAATAATTTGGCAAAGAGATGTCACTTATTACGCTCCCTTTGGAATATTCAAATATGTTCATATTTCTATTGATATTTACTCTGGTGCCCTACATGCATCTGCCTTAACAGGAGAATCTGCTAAAAATATACAAGCCCATTGACTTGAGGTTGTTAGTCATTTAGGATGGCCTCAGCAAATTAAAACATTTGATAATAGCCCTGTATACCTTGCCCATTCTACTCAGGTTTTCTTTCAGTGCTAGAATATCCAACATAAAACAGAAATACCTTATAATCCAACAGGTAAGGCAATTGTAAAACAGGCTCATCATACTTTTAAAATTCTTCTTGAAAAACAAAAAAGGGGAGTCATGATTCCTTCCCCCCAAATTTGATTTTATTAGCCATGTTTACCTATAATTTTCTAAATAGTGATGAATCACTCTGTACCCCAATTAAGAAATATTTGCAGAAGAAAGAGCCAAAGTCATCTTATCCTCAGGTTTTATATAGAGATTCACTGGGAGATGGCTCTTGGCAGGACCCTATAGTTCTCTTAACTTGGGGAAGAGGGTATGCTTGAATTTCCATCCCTACAGGTCCTGTCTGGCTACCAGCCAAAAGAGTAAAGCCTTATCATGAATGGGACAGACACTAATCTCTGCTACCTGGAGCCGAGAACCAATCAACTGACAGACCAGATGGCCCAGCTGACCCTGAACAACCAGGAGGAAAACAGACACACACACTGTCATCACTCATGGGCCTGGGTCTGCCAACGGAGGAGGATGGGCCTGCCCCAAAGACAGAGGCCAAGGCTCAAGCACCTCCTGCAGAGGGCAACAACCCCTCGGTGCCCCAAAATGTTCAATGGTTGAACCCTAAAAACTGGTTCAATGGACTGAATTTATGGGTTTGGGTCATGGCAGCCCTTGGATGCCTACTTGTCTTAATCCTTATTTGTGTTTTATGATATATAGAGAGGTTATTTTCTTAAGATTGCATTGGGGAACAACAAATACTAGGTTTCACAGGCTTAACAGCTATAATTGCATTCACAAACAAAAAAGGGGGAAATCAGATGTTGGGAACCACCCTGCCTGGTTTCAGAAGCTGTAATCCCCCAGGGCAAAGGCTGTGAGAGACATTGAGACCATAAGCCACTGAGAAGACAAAGCTTATCTCCATAGCAGGAGTGCTGCTTCTGCTCCTTTTACATCACCCTGCCTGGCCCCCAATGCTTGGTTGGTTAGCCAAAGATGGGTAAGATTCCTCAAGGGAGGAATGACCTAACAAAGGCACAATCATGAGAAG
The DNA here is from genome assembly GCA_004024845.1 of Tonatia bakeri. Lineage (NCBI taxonomy): Eukaryota > Metazoa > Chordata > Mammalia > Chiroptera > Phyllostomidae > Tonatia > Tonatia bakeri. The sequence continues at coordinate 14,386 of PVIA01015296.1, forward strand.
GCCATCACGGAAGGACTTGAGGGGCTATAGAAAAAAAGGGTGATGGATCCTTGCCCCTTGGCTTTGACATAGCCTGAGTTCTCATTCTGTCTGCAAGAAGTCTCCTAATCTCTTTGCTGCCTTACTTGCCCTGCTCAACCTAAGCCTGAAACAATGCTGGAGGTAGATGCAGCCCTGTGCTGGAAACGGTAGTTTCCCCGGGGTGATCAGGCTTAAGAGAGAAAGCATAAAATCCTATGAAACTTACTTTGCTAATACCCTCAATTTAAATGATAAGGGCTCAAGCCTGAAATGAGTTTGTTTCCCCAAAGTTTTGTGGCACTTTAGCGATTTGATCCTGACTCAAAATAGGCCCTCAGAGTTCTTTGAATGTTATCTATTTGAATCCTTACTGCCTGACAATGATGGTCTTAATCTGAGCATGTGAGTCTTTGGAATTGCTGGCTGCTTACTGATTATAATAATGCTCTATGTACTTTGATGCATTTGCAAATTATTTTCCCAGGGTCATGTGAGAGACCAGCAAGTAGCAAGCTTTGTGGGATCTATAGTGGTCCTAACTAAAAATAAGGGGGGAGGATGAGAAGATGGCATCGAGGTAGGAGGGAGCAGATACCACTTCCCCCTACACACTGGAGAAAATCCTAGCTGATCTACTGAGTAAAAGAACAAACAACCAACAGTGCCTCAGCATATATGAAAATAAAAGACCAAAAATTGTAGCAGACACCAAAAAGAACAGACAGTAAGGAGAGTGCTTCAGGGCAATAAGGTCCCAGAAACCAGTCTGGGGACCAGGGCACTGCAGCCCCAGGCCCAGCACATGCTGGGTCTGCCATAGAGTCCTTGGGAGAGAGATGGGGCAACTGCTCCCTCCCAGGCCAAACAAGGTCTGAGCAACACTGAGAGAGATGTGGTTGCTTGAAATTGCAGAGACGGGAATAAGGTTTCAGTGGCAAAAACACAGGGGCTGCAAGCACCCACAGTGTCTGTGGATGCCAGCAGAGTTAGGGTCG
>PVIA01015297.1:0-23244 GCA_004024845.1 Tonatia bakeri
AGGCAGGCAATAATTGCTGAGTCAATAAATGAATAGGTGAACCAGACATTTAATCTTATGAAGATCACAATTTGTTTAAATCCCAGTTTAGGTTTGCTTTCTTAAGAGGGATTTCGGGGGAGAGGAGGAGGGGTTTATAGGATTAAAGTTAAAGGACACATGGATAAAAGATAGGGGGAGGGTGGTAATGGGAGGGAGGGAGGGAAGGGGGGTGGGAGGGCTTGATTGGGTGGGAGGTGGGGGGATGGGAGGACTTGAATGGGAGTAAGGGGGTGAAAACTGTACTTGAACATTCATTTAAATAAAAAAATTAAAAAAAAGATGATATTGTGCTAGCAATCTTCAAATTTTCAAAAGATCTTCATATGGTAAATATCTGAATTAGAAAGCAAGTGAGGACCCTGGTCAGGTAGCTCAGTTGGTTAGAGCAACATCCCGATATGCCAAGGTTGCGGGTTCAACTCCCAGTCAAGGCACGTACAATAATTAACCAATGAATGTATAAATAAGTGGAACAACAAATGGATGTTTCTCTCCCTCTCTCTCCCTCCCTCTCTAAAATCAATAAATTAAAAAATATGAGGGATTTCCTGAGAATCTGAGTTATTATATAAAACAGTATATCTCAAACATTAATATTCATACAACTCAGTGAACTTGTAAAATGCAGATTCTGATTTAGTAAATCTGGGATGTGAAATTCTGAACGTCTAAAAAGTTTTTTTGTGACGCTGGTGCTGCAGTTCCATGGACACCAGAAGTCAAATAGGAAATGTTCGGAGGGTTGTTGTGGGTAGTCTCTGTCGGATCAATAGAAATAGGGAAGACTGCCCTTAGACAGATACAAATACATTACTATCTGAGTTCATGGAGGGGGTAGAGGTTTCTTGTTATTGAAAGGTTTCATGAAAGATATGACATTTGCCCTTTAGTTGAAGGGTTTATGACCAGTAATTTACAATTTGCCAACTATTTTTGATTTCACATTTCAGTGATTATTTACAAGGATATCATAGACTCTTAAATTTCACAATAACCTGAAGAAGTGGACATAGATTTTTTGCTCCATTTTGCAGGACTGGAAAAAGTACTAAAAGAGATTAGCAAGTTTCCTGGCTAATGAATAGCAATTCTGAGTCTGAATCATAGTGTTTGTACTCAAGCATATAACATTTCTTCTATCTAGAAGAAGCTTAAGCATGTGGTTTTGTCACTCATGCAATTTGACATTGTTTACCAGGACCTGGGTCATGAGGAAACCCTAATGAATATCATTGCCATATGGTGTAATGAAACCTACACAGAGATGATAGCTATTTCTCTCTTTACTTATCAGCTATTTTCAAGAGTCAAAGCCTCAGCTCAGAAATTAAAAAGGGACAGAATCAATAAGCTCTGATATATCCATTTTTCCCCCTGTGGAGAAAAGTATCCACAGAAATGTCAAACAATATATTAAAGATCTATGCAACTAAGAGTTTGTCAATAGATTTGGTCTCTAGTCCTTTATTAGACAATACTAATACTTAGGCAACTATTTTAAAATTTTGAAGAGGTTTTGAATTTCATTATCATATGTTTTTCCCTCTCAGCATACATGAAGGTCAAAGTTACAAAGATCAATATGTCTGAGAAAACATCAAACATTAACAATGTGTTATTAGTAAACCATCATAGCACAGGTATTTAGGCAAACTCTTTGTTCAGTTCTGATTGATCTGAATCAGCTTTGTCTCCATACAGCTTTACTAATACAGTGAGTAAAATGTAAATTTATATTTTAACTATTTCCCCTGTGGTTCCAGGTAAATTTTCCCTAGAAAAATGAGAACAATTGTATTAATTCTTACAAATGTAAAACAATTCCTATGTCCTTTGCCTAGTCCTCATTTCGATTCATCGGGTTGCCCATAGAAAGTATGTGAAAAACAGCATGTTCAGCTATACCTATATGTTAAAAGTTGCCAGGGTGGAAGATATGAGTCTATGTTCTTGGTGTAGTGACCCACACCACTCAGAAACAAGTATTCAATTCTAACTTCTAATTGTCTGGTATTTTTAATTTGTACCAATCCACTTTTGTGGGTCTGCATGTAAAAAATAATGAGAGCAGCTTCTTCAAAAGTTGAGAAAAATCGTCTAGCCTTACAAATGCTCTCTCAAGCAACAGGAATGGTACCACAGGCTTTGAGACAGATGGTAGCCAATCCAAATTCAGTATGGTAAGCAGGCACCACTCAATAAAACTTTAATTGATGCATATGTTATCTGCTAACTTGTTTAGAAAATGGATATGCAGCATTAGCTCAAAGCATTTAAATGGCCTGATAGCCCTGGACAGCATGTTGGGCTGCCACCTGGAAGACCCAAATTTCATAGCAGATGTAACCGTAGAAGAATAAAGCTGGTGGTTGATAGTCCTAGAATGGAGATGACATAGTCAGCACCCAGCTGTTCCCCCCACCTTTGCTGACTCCTATTGTTTTGGTGTCACTTCCACCAATACCTGAAATCACTCATGTATCCTGTTCTCCTCCCAAGGAGAGGAAATAAAGCTACATACCATAAGGCTGAAATCAGAAGGGGTGCACGCTCCTACTCTACCCTGGGAAATGTGGAAGATGCTTTAGAATGCAGTTCAGTGAGGGAAAAAAAAGGATAAAGATCTGGATGAAGACTGCCCGACATATGTGCAAATTTGTGCCAAAAGATGGGAGCCAAGACAGAAGATTCCTTCTGAGAATGCCAAAGAGATCTTTGCAATTCATCACTTGCCTTTGTCTTGCTCTGGCTAACAATAAATAACACTTTACACTTGCCTAGCAGGTCAGCTTATCAGACCCCTGACCTCAGAGAGAGATAAGGAGTAAAACTTATTGTTTCTCAAAACAGGAACTCTTAACTCCCTCGCACCAAATTAGGTAGGGTAATGAATATAAGAAAAATACAATCTCAACATCTCCATCTATTTAAAGGGAGAAAATATTAAAGAAAGCAACAAAATTAATTGTTTTTTTCAGAAAGATCACAGAGGAATTTTTATTTTTGAATATTAATGGTATATATTATAGAACCCCAGTCAAAATTAATGAAATCCACAAATGCACTCCCCAGATACAATATTGTTTTCTGGCCTGTAAACTAGTCTCCATCAAAGGTTTTGGAGCAGACTAGGGGTTTGCAGTAGCTTGGGTACTTCTCAGCTGCAATATGCATAATGTTTAGTATTCAGTGAGTTAAAGCAGGCAATGAAAGGGAACTGTCAATGCAATCTAGAAGATATAAAAAAAGGAAGGTGGGGGGGCAGCAGTATGCTAATAATCCACTCAGTAATTAAGTGAAGATCTCTGCCAAGCTCCACTGCCACTTTCAAAGGGTAATTTGTACAGGAAATCATAGAGTCATTGTCAAATCATTTCAGGATAAAAGGAAAGTCATCAACTGAGATAAGATAAATGCTGGGTGTCTGGCAGCATGTGCCCTAGGAAATGCCTTTGCTTTTTAATTTTTTTTCCTTAAAAAAACTGCAAAAGTGGGGCTAGAAAAACTTGACAGGTTGAAATGTACATTTACTATTAATAATAGGGGCAATCTATGCATGGATGCATTTTTAAATAGGTTACTTGAACCAAAAAAAAAAAAAAGAAAGAAAAAAGGTACAATAAATCTGTTAAGAGCACTTAACTTGTAACCAAGTATATTGTGTGATTTTCTGCCCCCCCTTCCTTTTCTTTTTTTTTTCACCATGGAGTTTTTAATCATTTCCCTTTTGCATCTCTATTTTAGTTAAAGTAAGGTATTTTTGAGCATCTTGTCTTAGAAAGACAATGTTTTCATATCTGGAAAGTTAATTTTTTTAAGGAAATCCAAGGGAGAAGAAAAACACGTCCTCCCATTATTTTTCCTTTTATTCCTTGAACTCAATATTTTAATTTTGATTTTGCTTTATTTTACACCTAATATTATAAAATTAATGCTTAAAGTTTGTGAGGTAGCTAAAGTCTTTCTGTAAAAGTAGAGACTACAGAGTTTTATTTAAAATGTTATTCTTATAGGAAAAAAATCTTCAACGAAATGAGATGTCTATTTTCTTTGTCATTCAAATTTACATGCTCCCTCACTGGCTTATTCTGGCTTAACCTGTGTTAGACAAATGTCTCCAAAAAGAATAAATTGGTGCATGCATTTGCGGGTAGCTATTTCTACACAGCTAAATTGATTCCTTGGATGAAATGTTTCACCCAAATATTTTCTTAAAACTGATGTCTCCTGTCATCCTGAAAGAAGAGTCTGTTTGCTCTAGGGAGCAAAATGTCGCAATGTTTGAGACTCACTCTTAACGGACTCTCTGGATATGGCGCTGCTCCATCCACAAAAGCATGGATGGGAAAGTCAAGATAACAGCTTCATGAGATAACGGGAGTAGACGATATGTAAAGTTTGTTCATTCAAAGTATTTCCGCTTTTTATTTGGTTGCTAGATAAACTTTTTCCAGATGAAACCATATATTTTATAATTATAATTAATGAACTTATTAATTTAAGCAACATATAATGAATAGCTATCTCTGTGGCAGGCACTATGTTAAGTCACTGATCCTACTGGCAAAGTGTTTACTTATAATGAGAGAAGTAAACAAACAAATAGTTTATTAATTTATTTTTACATTTTATTCTGTAGACATTGTGTGCATATCAGTTTGCATCACAGTATTTGTCATTTTGTTCTTTAATAAAAAGGACACTTTGATTAATTTTGTGTAGGTTTTTAACAATTCCTTCAGACCAGTTATGAACCTGTAGATTCGTTCTTTCTTCCTTTCTTTTATCCCTCTCTTGCTTTCTCCTTTGTTTCCTTCCTCTCTCTGTCTCTTTAACTTCCTTCCTCCTTTCCGTTTATGTATGCTCTACTCAGCCACTAATCTGTCCATCTGCCCATTCAGTTCTACAGAGCAACTATTGTGCGATATTATGATATACGAAAGAATATAAACCATTTGTGCCTTTGAAATTAGAACTTAATGAAAAAATGATGGGAAAGAGGATATAAAATTAAGAAAAAAGGAAAATGACTGTCATACAACATTAGCATTTTATTCTCCGAGTTAAGCAACTGTGCTCTAGGTGGAGTTTATAGAATTTATTTGAAGTTGAGAATATATATATATATAGAGAGAGAGAGAGAGAGAGAGGTTATTGACTTGACAAGATTGATCATTTGATTCTCTTTAAATTTCAATAATACTGTCTCTGAGGACTTCTGGCCAAGATGGAGACAGAGGTAGATAAACTTTGCTTCTTCCCATGACTAAAAGAAGGACAACAATAAATTTAAAAACAAAAACAACCAGAACTGTCAGAAAATCAAACTGTATGGAAGTCTGAACCAAGGAGTTAAAGAAGGAACATTCATCCAGACTGGTAGGAGGGACAGAGATGGACAGCAGGGATGCATGGCCAGGGAGGGGGTGGGCAGGGCATTATCACATTCAAATGCAGATAATCTGGAAGGAACAACTGAGTAATGAAATAGACAACGCAACCTAGGGTTCCATCCTAAGGAAATAAAACATCAAAACTTCTGACTGGAAAAACCTGTGGGGGTTATGACAGTGGGAGAAACTCCCAGCCTCACAGGAGAGTTTGTTGGAGTGGCCCACAGGGTCCTAGAATATACACAAACCCACCCACTTGTGAATCAGCACCATAATGGCCTAATTTGCTTGTGGGTAGTGGGGAAAGTGACTGGAAGTGGGGTGAGAGCTAAGAGCCAAAGGAAATTGTTCCCTCTGACCCTTCCTGCACATACATCACCACAATGCAACAATGTGGGTTGCCTCTACCTGGCAAAAACCTAGGGCTCTGCCCTTAGGTATACAATATAACAGGTGCACCAAGACAAAGAAATATGGCCCAAATGAAAGAATAGAGCAAAGCTCCAGAAAAAGAACTAAGCAATGAGATGATAGCTAATCTATCAGATGCAGAATTCAAAACACTGGTAATCAGGATACTCACAGAAATGACTATGTATGGATGCAAAGTAGAGGAAAAAGTGAAGGCTATGAGAAGTAAAATAAAGGAAAATGTACAGGGAACCAACAGCAAATGGAAAGAAACCAGGACTCAAATCAATGGTTTGGAGCAGAAGAAATAAAGAAACATTCAACCAGGACAGAATAAAGAAACAAGAATTCAAAAAAATGAGGAGAGGCTTAGGGACCTCTGGAACAACTTTAAACATTCCAACATACAAATTGTAGAGGTGGCAGAAGGAGAAGAGAAAGAGCAAGAAACTGAAAACTTATTTGAAAAAATAATGAAGGAAAACTTCCCCAATGTGGCAAAGGAAACAGACTTCTAGGAAGCTCAGAGAGTCCCAAAGAAGTTGGACCCAAGGAAGCACACACCAAGGCAGATCATAATTACATTACTCAAGATCAAAGATAAGGAGAGAATCTTAAAAGTAGCAAGAGAAAAGGGGACTGTTACCTACAAAGGAGTTCCCATCAGACTATCAGCTGATTTCTCAAAAGAGACCTTGCAGGCAAGAAGGGGCTGGAAAGAACCATTCCAAGTCATGAGAGGTAAGGACCTATATCCAAGATTGCTCTATCCAGCAAAGCTTTCATTTAGAATGGAAGGGCAGACAAAGTGTTTCCCAGATAAGTTCAAGTTAAAGGAGTTCATCATCACCAAGCCCTTATTATATGAAATATTAAGGGGACTTATCTAAAAAAAAGATCAAAACTATGAATAGTAAAATGACAATAGACTCACAAATATCAGCAACTGAACCTAAGAAAGAGAAACAAAAACTAAACAAACAACTAGAACAGGAACAGAACCACAGAAATGGAGATCACAAGGAGGGTTATCAGCAAGGAGAGGAGAGGGGCAAATGGGGGAAAAGGTAGAGGGAATAAGAAGTATAAATGGTAGGTACAAAATAGAGAGAGGGAGGTTAAGAATAGTATGGGAAATGGAGAAACCAAAGAACTTATACGTATGACCTGTGGACATGAACTAAGGAGGGGAGAATGCTGGTGGGAGAGGGGGTGCAGCATGGAGGGGGATAAAGAGTAGAAATAAATTGGGACAACTGTAATAGCATAATCAATAAAATATACTTAAAAAATATCAATTATACCAGAAAGCAGCTTAGAAGGGAGACTATAAAGTAAACATACAAAGAAGGCTGATCTGAAACTTACATGTATATGTATTGAAACCTCGTATATCTTATCTCTTGGTCAGACATGTCCATATCTATCTATAGTTATTGATGTATATACACTGAATAAGTGTTTATTAGGAGGAGAGAAAACTGTTTATATGTACATACATATATAATAGAAATATATATGTGAAATATATGTGTATATTTTAAACCTCACCTGAGGACATTTTCTTCGTTGCTTCTTAGAGAGAGAAGATGAAGGGAGAGGGAAAGGAGAGAGAAAAACATCAATATGAGAGAGAAACATTGGTTGGTAGCCTTCAGTATGTCCCAGACCAGGTATCATACTGCCCAGGCTGGGGATCCTACACCTCCAAACCAAGGAGGAGAACAGCAACCTAGGTATGTACCCTGACCAGGAGTGGAACCCACAACCCTTCCATTATGGCATGGTGCTCTAACCAACAGAACCACATGGGCAGGACAAAAAAAAAACTATTTTTTTTAAAGATTTATTTATTTTTAGAGCGAGGGGATGGGGGGGAGAAAGAAAGGGAGAGAAACATCAATGTGTGGTTGCCTGTCACATGCCCCCCACTGGGGACCTGGCCGGCAACCCTGGCATGTGCCCTAAACTAGGAATTGAACTGGCAGTCCTCCAGTTTGCAGGCCGGCATTCAATCCACTGAGCCACACCAGCCAGGGCAAAAACCCCTGATGTTCTTAATAGTGAACCCGAATTGTCACGAACCCCTTAAAACATGTCATTCATTGGTTATTCAGCGTAACATTAAGTTCATTGGGTACCCCCACATTGGACTGTTGCTGCCCCTTCTGTGAGTAAAAAAGACAACAACAAAGAAGTAGGCCTCCAAGTGCATAGAGTGTGTGGTAGGCTCATTATTTTCAAACTCTTGTTTTGTTAAATAATAAATAATTTAAGAATATTCCTTAAATTTGCACAGTATTTTAGTCATCAATATATATTATGGTTTTCTGTGAGAAAACTAGAGAGTATGATATTTTCCAACTGTATTTGACCTTATTTGACTAGTGAGCACAAACACGTCTCTTTTAATGTGAAAATTAATCAGAGCTCCTATCTTTATTGAGGTCAAGTAAATTTGAAACGATCATTATTTTTACAACGGTACAGTTGACAAGCAAACCCATTAAAAATAGGTCATCTGTTCAAAACTCTTGACTTAGAGTTAAATATCAAAGCTACCATTTACTGAGAGCTATGTCCCAGGACTGAGCTAAGCATTTCACATATAGCATTTATTTTTTTAATCCTTCCTATGACCCTACATACTGGATGAGGACATTCTCATTTTAAGAATGAGTAAGAGCCATATACCTTACAATGGGAAAAGCAGTATTATAAACCCAAATATAGTGCCAAAGAAATATTGTTATATGGTTGCCTTCTTTTTAGGGAGCACCAAAAATTATTTTAGAGGAGAACCTATAAACAAATCATTTATTTATTAGTGTATTGAGAAATACTCTTGAACCTAACCTGTATAAAAGGATCTGAGACTCCACGGGAGAAACATAAACCAGGAATAATAACTTAAATTGTATATTTCTGAAAAATAATGACAGTGAAGTATGGCCAAATATGCGTTTGTAAAACAAATGGACTCGTTTTATCAACCCCCACAGTGAGAAATCTTAGAGAATAATGTGTTTCACAACATGATAAAGTCCCTTTAAGTGCTGATCTTGAAAAACGCCAAGAGGAAAAGACTGTTTGTAATAGCTCTTCAGCTGCCAAGAAGTATAGACTAACTTTCTCCAAACCAGAAACTGAACATGTGTTTCAGAATATTAAAGTCAATATGCTTCATTCCAGTTAGCCTTCTCAGAAAACACTGTTAGAAAAAACTCTTCAGAGATTAATTATACTTTACATTAAAAATATATAAACATGTGTAGTAGAGAATAAAATAAATTCATTAAGAAATATAGACAGGTATGCTTGGTTAGTGGGCCAAGAGTTTATTATTTGAAACAAATAATATGGGCCAAAAGTTTATTATTTGAAACAAATAATTTTTTTAGTCCACCATTCTTTATAATGATAACCTACAAAATTAAGGGAAAAAATGATATTTTGTGTTGCTGAAATATTTTCTCATTTTGGTCAAATAGACAAATGATTTCTTAGAAGGCGTGGAGATAATTTCTAAAGGTGACTGCCACTAATTCTTCTCCTCCCTGTATGTGCAGGCCACTCTCCCCATTGGGGTCCACACCACTTCTCCCCATCTTGAGTCAAGGATGGCCTTTAGACTTGTTTTGGTCAACAGAATATAGCAGGAGTGACACTGTTCCAGGCTGGGCCTAACCTTTAAGAGGACTGGCTACTTCCCCTTTCTGGGAATGTGGCTACCATGATATAAAGAAACTTGGGTAAGACTATTGAACTAAGAAAGATCGCACGGAGAGAGAGGGAAAGCCAAGTGGAGGAGCACTGAAATGCCATACACATGACTGAAGTCATCTCCACGTGTCAGCTCAGCCCAGTGGCAGCTGAAACCAGCTCACTGACTTCAGTGAATGGCAGATGGAGCAGAACAGCCAACGAGCTGAGCTCTGCCTGAATTCTAGATACACAGAATTACAAGACATAGTACCTGTTGTTAAAGCCTCTACATTTTGGTCTAGATTATAATACAACAGGTAATTGGGGGGAAAGGTGGGATTTTAAAAATTAAGGAATGGAGAATGCTTTAATTCTTAACTATAATCTGCAAATTTGCATGTGTTCAAGGCCTTCAAAAGAAATTAAAATACAATTAATCAAAATTCAGAGGATTACCAAAGGTGCTATAAGTTTCTTTAAACTAGTTATTTTTTCCAGACCCTATCCAAAAAATGAGAAATTTAGATAAAAGACATTTACAGGAAAGGATGTGGCCATTGTTTGATGCAGGAATTTCACATCTGAATGCTTGCAGGTACTCGATGAGTAGCACCTTTCTTTATAAATTCATCTAGGTGTAAAAAAATAGGGAACAAAGTGTGAATCCTGAGGAGACATGGGAAATACTTTTCAAAATGTTACTGCATTTTGCACCATTTAAAAAATAAACTATAAAGTTAGTTTCCCCTTGCCCACAAAGCTTTATCATCCAGGGCAAAATATCAGGTTTTAGACTGAGCAAGTTTATAAAATGCTATCCTTGGTATGGATAGGTTCAGTTATAATTCATTAGGAGAATTTCCATTTGACTAGGAAAAAATCTCGGCACTATACAATTCATAGAAGATTTTCAAAAAGTCATAAAGGAAGATATTTAATTTGAATTATGACCAATTTGCTTATTCAGCTAAATGTGTAAGCTGTCAGCTCTTTGAAGCATGGGTGTGTTTGGAGGATGACAAGCATATTTGAGAAGAGTAATTCTTAGAAATCCTAAGTAGCTGTAATGTTGAGAACCAATTGCTACATAGTGTTCCTGAATAATTGCCAGTTTCCCAGCAGAAAATTTTATTTCATATAGATGGTTTGCAATAACTGGTTGGTCAACATGCAACCTGACTTGTATTTCATGACCCAAATCTTGGGGGAGGGGGGAACCTTTTATTTTTCTAAGCTTCCCTAGCCTCACAGACTTCTTAGTACATGAAACTAGCTTCTAAAGGCTTTCTGCAAAAGTGGCCTAGACACCAACCGTCTCATTTTCTGTTTTGGAAGTGGTGGTGATACTCATAACCCTATTGGAAATCCTAGAACACTAGCTAATACTAAACATAGAAAATATTACTTGGGCCAGCATTTTCCTTTGTTTAAGTAATAATTGGTGAAAATTATTTTGCTTGACACTAATTAATGTTAAATAAAAATAGGTTTAAAATAGCACCTTATTTTCCCCAAGGTGTCACAGAAGATATTTACAAAGTAATAAGTTAAAATACTGGGAGCAGCGTGACCGCGTTGGCAAATGGATCAGTCATTATGTGCCCAACAATGGCTCACACACACAGACGTAATTAATGTCCTCAGACTGTACTTTATCATACTTACTTTTCACAGTGTTAAATTATTACCCTAATTTTTATTCCAAAGACTTTGCTATTTATCTGGTATTCAATTATTTTATTGAGTATATTACCATTTATTTTTAAAAATTACTATCATTTCAATTATTCTTGAAGGAGCTTTCTAATTCATTGCCTACATATAAGCCCACATGCCACTTCTTGGGTATTATAAAAATATTAAAAATAAAAATGGTATAAAAATTAATAACCCTACTAAAATGAAAGTTTTTGGTTGCTTTGTTTCTCTATTTGTAACCATAGTGGAAAAGTAAATAGGTCTCTCTTTTAAATCTGTTTAAGTAAAATATGCATTTGTGTGTGCATGAACCATGTAATTACTTTTGTTATTCTCTCATTAAACAAAAATGAATGTCTCCATTTTATTACAATAAAAATTAGATGCATTTTATAAAAGATATAGAGAGTGAATTATATGTTTTGCTAAGTATTTTTTCATGAATAAAATATCAGATTGGTTTGTAGGTAACCTACCAATATCAATGATTTATCTTTCAAAATAAATGCAGTAGTTCTGTCCAATCAGCGAATGGCCAAGATTTCACAAAGGTGATCACTGAATGCACAAAATTAAAAACTGACCCCAATACACAGAACAGTATATGCTCTGGCAATAAATAATTAGTATTCTTACAAATCCTAATTATTTTATGTTTTGTCTTAATAGCAGTTAAATATGTTCCTTTATCTGTAACAATATTTAGATTATTTTTTCTCAGCTTTGGTTGGTGATATTTTCCAAATCAAGTGAAGGAAAAGAAAACTCAGTCATTGCAAAGCATAAAGCTATCTGTAAAATTATAAAGCTTTTTTCCTTCTTCTACCCCACTCTTCCCACATCAAATGTAGACCATATGCCAAGGCTACTCCTTAACTATAACTGACTGTTTTTACTGTAGTAATCAGTCTGTGTCAGAGCAATTACTTAAATCCATTCGTCCTGGTTGTTTTTCACAATCCACAGTGCACTGAGCAGAACAATGCAGCTGACAATCCAAACGGTGCAGATGGAATTATCATACCTCACACCCTGCCTGACTGACAGTTACCTGCAGGAAGGGAGAAGGACCCTATCATCTGGAGAATCAGCTTTCTTGTTGCCAAAAAGGGGGAGAGAAAGCCCATGCTGTACATTTGTCATCTAGGGGATCAGCAGAGACTTCCTCCACTGGCATGTGCAAAACAATCAATGACATTACTCCTCTGGATAGGCGGTGTGGTAGGCATTATCCACGTCAAGAGGCACTGGCTTTAAGGTATTAAACAGGCTAATCAATAGGTGTTCCAGCCTTGGTAAGACCCTCGTTAGCAGACCATATGGACTCATATTCATATGAGTCCTGTCTTGCATCAGATAGATGTTTCCAGGAACTGTCCTTGTTTAGAACAATGTTCGTTTCTTATATTTACTAGCCAGTAATTGTTGGGATGTTTGTGGTGTATGTGTGACAGAAATAGCTGCAGAGTGAGGGCTTGGGAGGTTGACAGAGCCTCACCCAATTACTTCAGTTGGTATACCCACTACTATATAAATTTGGGAGTAAAGGTTTTTGAACAAAAGCCCTTTTTCTTAAATGTTATTTTTCATTATAGTTTATATTCAGTATTATTTTGTATTAGTTTCAGGTGTAAAACAAAGTGTTTAGACAATCATACTTCATAAATATTGGTCTCCCCCAATATTTCAAGTACCCACCTGGCACCATACACAGATATGACAATATTATTGGCTATATTCCCTGTGCTGTACTTTACATCCTCGTGACAATTTTGTGACTACCAATTTGTATTTCTTAATCCTTTTACCTTTTTCACCCAGTCTCCCTACCCCCTTCCCCTCTGGCCGCCAGCAGTCGCTTCCCCGTATCTTCGAGTCTGCTTCTGTTTTGTTTGCTCTTCTATTTTACCCTTTAGATCCCACAGATTAATGAAATTATCTGGTATTTGTTTTTAACTGCCTGACTTAACTTCACTTAGCATAATACCCTCTAGGTCCACTTTTGGTTAGGTTTTATTTTTTTATGATTGAGTAATATTCTGTTGCATATATGTGGCACAAATTTTTATCCACTCGTCTATCGATAGGAAGCTTCCATATCTTGACCACAGAAAGTAACTCTGCAGTGAATATAGGAGTATACTCTCTCAAATTAGTCTTTAGGGCTTCTTTGGATATGTACCCAGAAGTGGAATTGCTGGGTCAAAAGGGAATTCCATTTTAACTTTTTTAGGAACCTCCATATTGTTTTCCATAGTGACTGCACCAATCTGCATTCCCACTGTTGGTGGATTACGTTTTGCACCACACCTGTTATTTGTTGATTTATTGATGATAACCATTCTGACAGATGTGAGGTAATATCTCATTGTGGTTTTGATTTGCATTTCTCTGATGACTACTGTCTTTGAGCATCTTCTCATATATCTATTGGCCATCCATTTGTATGTTCTCTTTGGAAAAGTGTCTATTCAGTCTCTCTGTCCTCTTTAAATTGCATTGTTTGATTTGGGGGGTTGAGTTCTTTATAAATTTCAGATATTAATGCTTTATTGTATGTATCATTGGCAAATATATTTTTCCATTCAGTAGATTGTTTTTCCATTTTGTGAATGTTTTATTTTGCTGTGCAGAAATTTTTAGTCTGATATAGTTTCACTTGTTTATCTTTTCTTTTGTTTCCCTTGCACAAGGAGATATATCAGAAAAAGTATTGCTGAGAGAAATGTTATAGATTTACTTCCTACAATTTCTTGTAGGAGTTTTATGGTTTTCAGTCTTATATTTAAGCCTTAATCCACTTTGAATTTATTCTTGTATATTGTTTAAGAAAGTAGTCTAGTTCCATTTTTTTGCATGTATCTGTCCATTTTTCCCAATACCATTTATTGAATAGAAAGTCTTTACCTCATTTTATGTTTTTGCTTCCTTTGTCATATAGTAATTGATCATATAGGTGTGGGTTTATTTATGGGCTTTCTATTTTGTTTCTTTGATCTACACATCTGTTTTTATACCAGTGCCTTGCTGGTTTGAGTAGTGTGGGCTTGTAGTATAGTTTGATGTCAGCTAGCATGATTTCTTCAACTTTGTCCTTCTTTCTCAAGATTGGTATGGTTCTTCAAGGGCTTTTGTGGTTCCATATAATTTTTGAATTATACATTATAGGTCTGTGAAAAATAACATTGATATTTTTATAGAATTGCTTTGAATCTATAAACTGCTTTGAGTAGTATGGGCATTTTAATGATGTTAATTCTTTCTATCCATGAGCATGATATATTCTTTCATTTATTTCTATCTTCAATTTCTTCAGTGTCTCATAATTTTCTGAGTATAGGTTTTTTACCTTCTTGGTTAAATTTATTCCCAGGAATTTTTAAATGTAAATGGGATTGTTTTCTTATTAGTCCTTTCTGATAGTCATGTTGGTATATAAAAATGCAACAAAAATTCAACAGTTTATTTTGTATCCTACTACTTTATTGAGTTCATTTATTAGTACTAGCAGTTTTTTGGTGGAATTTTCAGCGTTCTCTGTATGGAGGATAATATCATCTGCAAATAATGACAGTTTTACTCCTTCCTTTACAATTTGGATACCTTTTGTTTCTTCTTCTTTTCTGATTGCTGTAACTAGGACTTCTAGTACTGTGTCGAAGAAGAGTGGTAAAAGCGGACATCCCTGTCTCAATCTTGAGCTTAAGGAAAACACTTTCTGTTTTTCCTTGTTGATCATGTTAGCTGTGGATTGTCATATATGGTTTGATTATGTCGAGATATTGTCTCTTTATTTCTGCTTTGGCCAGATGTTTTATCATAAATGGGTGCTGGATGCTGTTAAATTACTTTTTTTGCATCTATTAATATGATCATAGAATTTTATTCTTCTTTTTGTTTGCATGGTGGATCACATTAATTGATTTGTGGATTTGGATACCAAATTGCAAGTATAAATCTCATTTGATCATGGTGTATAATCTTTTTAACATATTGCTGAATTCATTTTGCCAACATTTTGCTGAGAATTTTTACATCTATGTTCATCAGGTGTATTGGACTATAATTTCCTTTTTTACTAATAGCTTTTTCATATTTTGGAATCTTGATAATGGTGATCTGGTAAAATGGGCTTGAGAGTCTTCCCTTCTTTTAAACTGTTTGAAATATTTTGAGGATAGGTGTTAATTTTTCTTTGTATGTCTGGTAAATATCATTTGTGAAGCCATCCAGTCCAGGACTTTCGTTTGTTGAGAGTTTTTTGATTACTGCTTTGATTTTCTTGGTTGTAATTGGTCTGCTCAGATTTTCTGTTACCTCTTAATTCAGTCTTAGAAGATTGTGTATCTTTAGGAATCTATCCATTTGCTCCAATTGTATAATTTATTGACATACAGTTTTTATTTATGTCATATCAGCATATAGACTAACTGATACAATATTTTCTTATAATTCTTTGTATTTCTGTAGTGTCAGTTGTTAGGGCTCCTCTTGCATTTCTGATTTTAATTCCTGGGGTTGTTTTTCTCTTTTTTTGATGAGTCCAGTTAAAGATTTATCAGTCTCATTTATCTTTTCAAAGAAGCAGCTCTTTGTTTCATTTATCATTTGTGTTTTTTTTTAGAGTCTATTTTGTTTATTTCTGATCTGATCTTTATTATTTCCTTTCTTCTGTTCTCTTTGAGCTTTGTTTGTTGTTCTTTTTCTAGATCCTTTAGGTGTAAGTTTAGATTGCTTTTTTTTAATACCCTGTCCAGGGTAGCTCAGTTGCTTAGAATGTTGTTCCAATATGCCAAGGTTGTGGGTTCAATCCCAGGTCAGGGCACATACAAGAATCAACCAATGAATGTTTAAATAAATGAAACAACAAATTGATATTTTTCTCTCTCACAAAAATCAATAAAATATTTTTAAGATTTTTTGTTTGAGATTTTTCTTGTTTCTTGAGCTAAGCTTGTATTGCTATAAATTTCCCATGAGGACTGCTTTTGCTGTATTCCACAGAGTTTGTGCTGTTGTATTTTTATTTGTCTCTACATGTCTTTTGATTTCTTCTCTGACTTAATTATTAACCTGTACATTGTTTAGTAACATGTTATTTAGCCTCCATGTGTTCATGTCTTTTTCAGTTTTTTTCTTGTACTTGATTTCTAATTTTATGCCATGTGGTAGGAAAAGATGTTTGATATGATTTCAGTCTTCCTAAATTTATTGAGGCTTGTTTTGTGGCCTGACATGTGGTTTATCCTGGAAAATCTTTCATATGCACTTATAATGAATGTATATTCTGCTGCTTTGTATAAACACTCTGAATATATCAATTAATTCCATCTGGTTTAGTGTGTCATTCAAGGCTGCTGTATGCCTGTGAATTTTCTGATTTGAATATTTCCCCATTGATGTCAATGAGTGCTAAAGGCCTCTACTATGACATTGTTACTGCCGGTCTCTCCCTTTATGTTTGCTTTATATATTTAGATGCTCCTATGTTGAGTGAATTAATATTTACAAGGGTTATATCCTCTTGCTGGATTGTTCCCTTTATTATTATGTAATATTTGTCTCTTTTTCTAGCCTTTGTTTTATAGTGTATTTTGTTTGATGTAAGTATGCTCTCCCAGGTTTTTTTTGTTTTCATCAGCATGAAGTATCTTTGTTATCACTTTACATTCAGTCTGTGTGTCTGTG
This sequence comes from Tonatia bakeri, assembly GCA_004024845.1. Taxonomy (NCBI): domain Eukaryota; kingdom Metazoa; phylum Chordata; class Mammalia; order Chiroptera; family Phyllostomidae; genus Tonatia; species Tonatia bakeri. The sequence continues at coordinate 16,938 of PVIA01015297.1, forward strand.
GCTCTGAAGTAGGTCTCCTGGAAACAGCATGCATGAGGTCTGTCCAGAAGGTGCCCAACCATGTCATATGAAAAAATGGAGATGTTTATTGGTGAAGATATAAGTTGTAAAAAACATTATACATAGGACATTGTATATGGTTCTTATATACTTACAGACTCAGCTAACCTTTGCTTTTTGATTGGAACATTTAATCCATTTACATTTAAAGTTGTATTGATAGGTATGTATTTGCCACCATTTTATTATACATATTTGTATTTCTCTCTCTCTCTCTTTTTATTGTTATTTTTAGAGAAATCTTTTCAACTTTTTCTGTAAAGTTTGTTTGGTGGTGATGAAGTTCTTTAGCTTTTTCTTGTCTGGGAGGTTCTTTATTTGTCTTTCAGTTTTAAAGGAAGCCTTGATGGGTAGAGTAGTCTTTGCTGTACGTTTTCGCTTTTCATCACTCTGAATATTTTGTGACAATCAATTCTGGCCTAAAATGTTTCTGTTGAGTAATCAGCTGAAAATTTTATGAGAGTTCCCTTGTAGGCGATTGTCTTTTTTTTTTTTATGGCTTTTAAGATTCTCTCTTTGTCTTTAACCTTTGGCATTTTAATTATGATGTGTCTTGGTGTGGGGCCTCTTTGAGTTCATCTTCTTTGTCACTCTCTGTGTTTCCTGGGCTTCCTCGTCTTCTTTCTCCTTCACCAGGCTAGGGGAGTTTTCAGTCATACCTTCTTCAAACAATTTCTCAGTCCCTTGCTATTTCTTTTTCCTTTTGGTACCCTCATGACTTGGATATTGTTACACTTGATGTAACCCCAGAGGTCCTTTAAAGTATCCTAAATTTTAAAATATTTTTTCTTTTTTTGTTCTGATTAGGTGTTTTCTGCTACCAAATTTCTAATTTGTTCCTCTACTGCACCCAATCTGCTATTGATTCCTTGTAGTGTATTCTTCATCTCAGATATTGTATTTTTTGTTTATGATGGGTTCTTTTCTATGGTTTCTATGTCCATTTTTATGGTTACTATCTTTTTAAGTTCTCCTTGAGTTCTTCTTTTCTTTTTCACTAAGTTCCTTGAGCATTCTTTTAAGTATTGTTTTGAAGTGTGTATCGAGAAGATTGCTTTTTTCTATTTCATTTAGTTCATTTCCTGGGACTTTCTTCTGTTCTTTCATTTGAGGCATGTTTCATTGTTTCCCCACTTTTGCTGCCTCTGTTTACTTCTGTGTATCAGGTAGATCTTCAGTGTCTTCCAGTTGTGGTATAGAGGCCTTATATAATAGGTGTCCTGTGGGGCTCAGTGGAGCAATCTCTTTAATCACCTGTGTGCTGGCCATCTTGTTGCAGTTGAATGTTGATTGCTGTTGACTCATTTGTGATGAGGGTTGACCTCAAGCTGGTCGACTGTGAGAATAAGCTCTGATCATATTATACAAGCTGCTGTGTGGGTGCTGACTCCATGAAACTGAATTTGCCCCAGCAGGGTCTGGGACTGCTGAGATCTCCCTTTGGGGTGTGCTGCTTGTGGAGCTAGTCACGTCAGACTCTGATGTGGTCTGAAGTCAGCCATCAGGTATGTCGGTTCTGTGGCCTCTTTGGAGTGATTCTGGTGCACATCAATGTCAGACACTGTCTGAGACCTGTAATGAACTACAAAGCAATCCATATTCACTGGCTGTCTCTGCTGGGCCTGGGGACCTATCGACCGGACAAGCTGCACTCTGAATTTGGCTTTCACTAGTACCTGCCCTGGAACAGGTCAGCAGAATGACTAAGAATCCCTGAGATTCACCTTTGCCCACAGGCTTCATGTTAAGCTCAGCCACTGAGAGAGTCTCTGAAGGTACATGAGTTGCATCAGGCAGCTTCTCAGTGAGTGACCAGGTGGGCACAAGTGGTGTCCATCAGGTTGGTAAATAGTCAAACTCGGTGTCAGAGTGGGTCTGAGGCTACTCAGCAAAAGTCTCAGGGTATACCAAGGCTAGCTGCCACCTGCCTGGGGCCTGTGGACCTTGGTAGTAGGGCTGGGTTTCAGGTATTGGCCAGGGTGAGGGCCATGTGGAGGGAAGGCTCTGCACCAGAATGGCACCAGTCAGGATGCTTGGGGAAAAATAGCCCTCACCTGAAAGCAACACAACTGAGTCAATCCCTGTGCATCTCTGACACCCCCACAGTATCCCCAGATCTCCCTGAAAAAAATACTACAACATGGGCACGGGCTGGCCACAGCAGAAGACTTCTCTGCAGGGTGCAAGTTTAGTGGGACAGGACCTCAGGGATTCAGGAATGTGAGGCTAGTTCATGTCCACAGGCCAATGTTCTGTGTGTGTGGAGGGGAGGGGGGACAGGGGTGTCAGCACTGGTCAGGTATACTGGGGAAAGAAGGCTCCCACCCTAAAGCCACCTCATTTACTCTCTCCCTGTGCATCTCTGACAGCCCCTGAATCTGCTCAGACTTCTTCAAGAGCTTTCCAAGAAATGGCTGTAACATGGGTCCAGGCTGGCAGCAGCTCCGTAACTCCTTTGCAGGGTGTAAGCTGGGTAGGGCAGGGTCACAGGGAGTTGGGATGGTGATGTTACATGGAGGGGAGTCCTTGACTCAGAAAAGATGTCATCTGTGTGAAGCCCTCCCCCCAAAGCCACACAGCACTTTCTGTCTCTGTATGACTCCAGTCGGCTCTGAGTTTCCATCCATTTGCTGGATCCCAGGGTGAGTGCCTGTGAATACAATTTGTGCACTGGCTTTTTAAGAGGGTGCCTGGTTTTACAGAAGAGTCCCATGGATGGCATCCCTGCCAGTTTTCACATCCAGATGTTATGTGGGCTCATCCTCCTGGCACTGGTGAGCTGGGTTGGGGAGCCCTACATGGGGTTGAGACCCCTTGCTCCTCAGGGGAGCCCTTGGTAGCTGAGATATCCCTTCAGAACCTCAACTGCCACACGTGGGTTTATGGCCAACCCTTTTTGCATCTCTGCCCTTACCACTGGTCTCAACGTGGCTTTGTCTGTGCATCCTGGTTGTTAAGACTTCTGTTCAGCTAGTCTTCAGTTGGTTATTCGGTATAATTTAGTTGTGATTCCAATTTGGTCCTGGGAAGACATGAGTATAACTTCTCCCTACTCTGCTGCCATCTTGGATCCATGAACACAATTCCTTTTAACTAAGAAAATATTCTCCCTCATCTTGGATTTTTATTCAAAACAAACAAACAAACAAACAAACAAATGAACAAGAAGATAAAAAGTAAAGTCTTCAGGGGAGATAGAATTTTACTAGGGTGGAAAACAGAATCAAACAAAACAGCATTTTTCCTGAACTGCTGACGCTCCTTAAAAGACCCGCTTCCCTCTTCAAGTGGTGAATGGGCCAGTCAGTCAGCTTGGAACCTGCAGTCAAACTGCTTGAGTGAGAGCCTCTGCTTTAATAAAGTCCCTGTAAGCTTTAGGCACTTTCATAACCCTGAAGGCTAGACATGTATTTATATTCACTCTCAGAGAATTCAGTCCAAAATATTTAGGAAAAAAGGGAGGAATAACGCCTGGGTTTCTATGTTTAGGTTTTGACTTATCCATGCTAAATTAAGCATCAGGACACATGAGCACTGTGGGGGTAATTTTATGACATACAGACATTTAGATGTATAGCATCTATACACATTCTTTTTATAAATTACTTGTTAACACTCTCAACACCAAAGGGAAGAAACTCATGTGTTTCAGTAGGGGAAAACAGCAAACTGGAAAAGCTGAATTCTAATGGCATGCTGATGATTGAACCTACATTAATCATAAACATCGAAGGGTCACCGACAGGGCTTGTTTAATCAATTCTGACAATTGTGTGAATCTGTGTGTACACTTTTGCTAGACTTCTTAAATGTATTTACTTCTTTGGAGTTGGAATATTAAAGTTACAGAATACTTTTGAGTATTGAGAATTTACTGCACTGATAGTCAGAAAATTGCCCAAAATAGAGGTAGCTAAACAGACACCACAAAATACATCACTGCCTGGCTGTATTTATTTCTTGGCCCTCAGGTGATTTTGATGTGAAGAAAGTATAGTTATTTTAGTTTTGCGTTCAGTTAAATGTGGGCAATACAGTGTGGGGAATGCCTCATAACCAAGGCATGGGAAGCACTGGGAGACCTTCATTCTGCAAGGGCAGGACGCTGTCCTCTGCCTGCAGGCTTGGGAAAAGGGCGGGTGACCAGAAGGACTGTCCACACTGACTAGGAGTCAGGGTCCTGCTGGGAACTGAAAGAATGGGAAACGTAATCTCACTCAGAGTCTCCCCCAGACATTCAACACTGTAGCCACCAGCTATTGGTGTTTCCTGAGCAACTAAATATGGCTGATCTGAATTGAGATGTGCTGTCATTACAAGCTGCATACCTGATTTTAAAAACTTAAAAAGAAAAAAAATGCCAAATTTTAATAACTTTTGATTTTGATTATATGTTCAAATGCTGGTGTTTTGAATATACTGGGTTAAATACCTTATTAAAGTTATTTTTACCTGTTTATTTTTACTTATTTTTTAGTATGGCTGCCACACAATTTGAACTTATACATGCAGCTCACATTGTATTCGTATTGGACAGCATGGTCCCGCATAATCCATATCCTATGCTAGTCGCTTTGCATGTATTCTCCTTTCAAATCTGTGTAGCAGCTGGGGAAGGAGTATGATTATTTCCTATTTATTGGCAGGAGCCAAGTCTCAGAGATGTCAGGGAACCCTGTGGAAGCACACAGTGGGAAAACTGTATACAGAACAGTTTGGTCTCATTCCAAAGGCCTTCTTCTTTCCACAGGACTTGTTTCTTCCATGTCCTGTCAATCTATATGAGTTGTAATGGAAATGAAGTTGTTCACTCTTAATGCATATGGTGCCACCTTTGTTTAACCCTGTGTTTTTTGACAGGAATGCTATTGTCATTAAGATGGGGAAACTTCTGGTTTAGATGTGACTGCTGCAGGACCTTCACAGGATCTTTAGTGTCCTTGGCCAGAATATGCTCATTGCCGGTAGCTCTTTCTGAACTCCCATGATTGTGATCATCAAAACGCAGCCCTTTTATTTCCAAATGACCACTAGGGAAATGGTACCATCCTGTGTTTGGAAACAATCTAGACTAGGGGGTCTGCAAACTCTGGCCTGAGAGGCACCGATATTTATAAATCAAGTTTTCTTGGAACATAGCCTGTTGGTTCTATATTGTTTGAGAATGCTTTTGTACTGCAAGGGCAGAGTTGAGTAGTTCATTAGCGACTTTAGGGCATACAAAGCTAAAAATATCTGCTGTCTGGTTCCTTACAGAAAAAGACACTAGGACCATCTAGATTCATCTTCATGAATATCACTACATGATCATCTCCATCATGATTATATTCATCATGAACATAATATATTTTTCTGCCTGTTAATTAACAACCTTTCTTTAAGACTTGAATTTTGGAGCTTCTTTCTTCTTGATTCTGATTCCTTACATTTTATATCTCTTGGGTGCACTATCTTCATTTCTCCATCCACATAAACTTCTAAAATTTTGTTTGCTACTTCTAGCTCTTTCTGTAGTGATATTGTACTCAGAAATCCTGAATTCCTTTCTGGGAGCTGCCATTTACTAATAGTATGTCCTTGAGCAGATCTATCCTTATCCGCTCTGAGGCTACCTTTGCCTATCTGTTATGAAGGGCTAAACATTCGTACCTCTCAAGAACTGGGGTGACTGCCCTGGCTGGGGTGGCTCAGTGGATTAAGTGTCATCCTGCAAACCAAAGTGTTGCCAGTTCATTTCCCAGTCAGGGCACATGCCTGGATGGAGGAGCAGGTCCCTGGTTGGGGGCGTACAAGAGGCAATCAGTTGGTGTTTTTTTCCTTCTCTTTCTCTCTCCCATTCCCTTTCTAAAAATAAATACATAATTTTTTTTTTAATTGTGGGACTATGGAAGGACCTAAGCTAATACCTGGGACATGCCAGGTGTCCCTTCTTTCTTTCTTTTTTTTTTTTCTCCTTTTTTTTTTTTAATTCTTTATTTTATTGATTATGCAACTACAGTTGGCCCATTTTCCCCCCTCACTCCCCACCACCCTGCCCATCCCCTCCCACCCACTTGCCCCCCTTTAGTTCATGTCCATGTGTCATAAGTTCTTTAGTGTCTACATGTCCCATACTATTCTTACCCTCCCCCTGTCTATTTTCTACCTACTGTCTATGCTACTTATTCTCTATATCTTTTCCCCCTTCCTTCCTCCTCCTACTTCCCTGTTGCTAACCCTCCATTTGATGACTTTTTTTTTTTTTTTT
>PVIA01015298.1:0-23247 GCA_004024845.1 Tonatia bakeri
CCTATTCCTTCAATCTTCCCACGGCCAACAGACTACAGTCACCCACTTTATTAGAACAGTCAAACCACCCACTTCCATCTCATCTAGGACTGCTGTTGCACTACAGTGTCAAAGTTGAATAACTGGGACAGACAGAATGGGCCATAAAACCTAAAGTGTAGCCTAAAATATTTACTATCTTGTCCTTAAGAAAACATGTATCAACCTCTGATCAGAATCTCCTCCATTACTAAGTCCCATTCCTACATTTTCCTCAGAGCCACTCAATTTGCCACTCCTTTCTCATTAAGAAGTGCAATTTACTATTTTCTAGTTTTTGCCTTTGAACTTACACACCCAAATCAATACTGTATTCAAGTGTATGGAAACCATTACACAGAACGTGGTAACTGTTTACATTCTGCAAACAAGAGAATTTTCAGTTAACACACCACATGTTTCTTAGAAGACAGCAAGGTGGTATATAAAAGAAAAGATTACTTTGATTTGCTGCAGCATACATTATCTCATATAATATGTTTTTAGGGGTGATCAACCTTTAATTGAATGATCTTCAAGGCCTAACACAATGGGAAGGAATCCCAGAACTCTAGCTGTCCTGAGGTATGGAAGGAGGTCTGGATAGGCCATGCTAGGGTGCAGGAAAAAAAAAGCTTAAGGAAGGTGGAGGGAAGGTCCAGAGGAGAGAGCTAGGCTGTGAGCCTGTTGCAAATTCAGACAATTCCAACTCTATCTAGCCAGGGGTGTTAAGGTTCTAGTCAAATAATCACTATTGGGAAAGATAATAAAGGAAAACATTATCTCTGACAGTCAAGCCAGCCCTTCAACTACAGGTACTACTGATACTCAACTTATCTAGCAAAGCTAAGCAGAATTTGGCAGCATCCAGATATTCCAAAGTGCATTTTATCAGTTAAAAACAAGAAAATATGCTTGACATCATTAGCCATCATAAAAACACAAATCAAACCCACAGTGAGATATCACTTCATACCCACTAGGATGGCTAGAAGCAAAAAGCCTGAAAATAATAATTGTTGTCAGGGATGTAGAGATATTGGAACCCTCATATACTGCTGGTGGAAATGTAAAATGATGCAGTCACTTCTGAAAACAGACAGTTTCTCAAATGATTGAATACAGAGTTACCATATGATCCAGTAATTTTACTACTACTTATATACCCAAGAGAAATGAAAACATACATTTACACAAAAACTTACACACAAGTGTTCATAGCAGCACTATTCATAATAGCCAAAAGGTGGAAACGACCTAAATGTTCAACTGATGAATGAATAAATAAAATGCAGTATGTGAATACAATGGAATATTATTAAGCCATGAAAATTGATGAAATACTGCCATATGATACAACATGGATAGACCTTGAAAACATTAAGTTAATTTAAAGAAGTCAGTCATAAAAGACCACATATTATATGATTCCAGTCATATGAGAGTCCAGAATAGAAAGATCTATAGAGATAAAAAATATATTAGTGGTTGCTTAGGGTGGAGAATGAAGACAGGGGTTTAGCAGAATAACAACTAAAGAGTATGGGTTTCTTTTAAATATTATGAAAATGTTCTAAAACTGGTTATGGTGATGGCTGCACTTATCTGCAAATATACTCTTATGTGGGTGACATATATAAATTATATCTAATAAAGCTATATAAACAAAGGTAGATATAGACAGAGATATGGATGTAATCAAGAGGGGAAGAGTGAGAGAGAGAGAAGGAAGGAAAGAGAATATGTGTCATTTAAAAATTTGCTAAGCAATAGACCATCTATAATTTTTACCTCTGGGAAATTATATAGGAAGGACATTTGTTTCATTTTTATTATAACTTGTTTTATTGCCCCCAAATATGTGACTATGGACAAAATCTGGTGGTAAGAGGTGTTGAGGGTCTTACATGTAAAGAGTCACCAAGGGCTTGCAAAGGAGTAGTCAGCAATTGGAATCAGACTGCTCCTTCAGAAGTTAGTAAAGAGGGCAAACCCAGTCAATTACCCCAACTGTGACAGTTAATTTTATGTGTCAGCTTGGCTGGACAATAGATTCCAGATATTTTGTCAAATATTACTCTTGATATTTCTGTACGGTTGTTTCTGGATGAGATTTACATTTAAATTGGTGGACATTGAGGTTGTGCCCCATATAGTGGGTGGATCTCATCCAATCAGTTGCAAGTCAGAATAGAACAAAAGACTGACTTCCCCTGAGCAAGAGAGAATTTTGTAGCAGATGGCCTTCAGACTTGAAGTTCAGTATTGGCTCTTCCTTCACCTCCAGTAAAAGCTCCAGACTTGATCTACAGCATCAGCACTTCTCTGAGTCTCTAGGCTACCAGCCCACTCCTACAGATTTTGGACTTGCCAGCTTCCATAGTCATATGAGCCAATCTCTTATGATAAATTAACATATATGTATTCACAAACACATCCTATTAGTTCCGTTTCTCTGGAGAACCTGACTAATACAAGCACTTTCATTCCATACCACCTTAACTGCATTAAATCCTATAGAAACAGAAGACCAGAACTAGGGAGAAGGAAGAGATATGTCATTGGTCTCAGTAGAAATCACCCCCATCTTGTTGGGGAAGGTTACCTGCTCACCAGACCTCCCAAGCCAAGGAAGAGAGGGGGGACTCCAAGGGATTTAGGTGTCTACGAGAAGAAGACATTGGCCCCTCATTTTCTGGTTGAACATCAAGTTAGGATTATTCATCTCTTACACCTATATAAACCAGAGAAAATGGAATGAAAAAACATATGGCCAAAAAGAGGGTGATAGCCAAGCAGCCCACACTCATGTAATCTGAATAGCAAGAATATGAGTTACCTGTGTGTCAAACAATGATCCAGAAGGTGGGCAGGCCTTGAGCTATCTTGTTTATGTACCACCCAAGAGCTTGGCCCATCACAAGATGGGTGCCAGCAGAAAGAGGCCTCTGGGGGAGCTGAAGGACAGGAGAGAATGAGATTGTGCTAACATTGGGTTTTCCATCACAGAAGAGGCCCTAGAGAGGGGTCCCTGAAGAACTCACACATGCTAAAGTGTGAACACCAATCACATCAAATGCAACAACAACGATACAATACCAGCCAGAAAAGCAAGCTTACTTATGTAGAAAGGCTTTGCCTTTTTCCTTACCATGCCTCTTTGCCCTAGTCCTAAAGGAATTAGATCCAAAAGATGGTGGGAGAGAAGGGAAAGATAGCAGACCATGCCTTCACACCAAGACAAAATCTGGGCATGTGATGGGCTCATGTGGCCTCACAGCAACAGGAAAGAGGAGTCCTCAGACCTTGCTGAGTCCTCACTGACCTCCACTGCTACCTGGCTGGTCAGGTCTGTCCCTGGGGATGCTGTTCACTGGGCAGCTATTTACCCCATCTGGCCCCATTTGAGCTCTGGATTACACTTAGCCATGGAGTCTCTGCATATTACATCTCCTCAAACCCTCCAACCTTGTGCTGCCCCCAGCCCCTCAGAAACTGTGTTCTCTCACCAAGACACACACACTTCTGTGTCCCTGGCCTGGAAAAGAAACCCTTCTATGTACATTTTCCTCCTAGATACAAGGCCAGACTACATTGTCCAGTCTCTCCTGTTATTGAGGTGGGGTGGGGGTCACCTGATCAAGTTCTGAGTAAGATGTGGATTGAAGTTGTGCATACCCTTTGCCAGACAGGCCCCTGAAATCTCCTGTGGGTTCTCCTCTTTCCTCGCTTATTTTGGCTTGTCAACAAAGAGGATACAGCAGAGAACTCAGAGCAAGGGGACCCTAAAGCCACTAAATAGAAAAGTGTAGGTTTCTGAATGACTTTGTGGTACCCCCTGGCCAGGAAATCTTCCTCTGGCACATCCACCCAGTTACCTCTTCTATCAGTGGCCTACAATGGCTCCTACCACAAGTAAACTGTGGTTTTGAATTGTCGCTTATCTACTTTGAAGGCCCACAGCCTCCAAGGATAACACACAAGAAAGTTATCTAAGAATTCCTGATATTGGGGGGTTAAGAAATGTTTCTAAGCACTCCAACTCCCATGAAGTTGTATCCCCAAGAGGGAAAAGATAAAGATTCTGCATTCGACTGGTTTGTCCTATCTCTTCTTCTCCTCTCCTACTACAGCCCTCCAGAGTAAACAGGATGAGCTTTTTACTTCCTTGTTCTATGTAGCAGGGTCTATGATTATATTATATCATGAGTTTCTCCCCCCATGTGTTTTTGTAACCTTGATGTTCATATTGGCTGAGCCTGGCATCTAACATTATGATGTTGTCTTCAAGAACTTGTAAGAAGCTTTCTCTCTCTACAAACCCTGGTTCTTAAGGCTATTGTCATTGTTACACAGTCAAAAAGCATCTAATTTGAGAATTCAGAGCTGAGTAATGATATGGTTTTATACTTAATATCTGCCTTCTAGAGGAAGCACTGAAGCCTATTGTTATAGTGGGGAGACAGCAGATCCTGCAAGTTAGCCCCTCAGGCAACTCCCTTCTTATTTGATGTCCTATCCTGTAGAGACAAGGCTAGACACTCCATTTCCAAAATAGAGTTTCACATAGGCCTAGCATCCACCAAGCTGACACTCTGACTCAAGACCTGGAAAAGGAAGTGAATGACAAGAGGCTCTGGCCACACAACTAGACATGTTATCTTCCAGAAAGCTTGACTGCAGAAGCCACTGGCTCTTCTCAGCAGCTAAAATGGAATTCTGAGTGCCTGTTGTCATAAGTGTCCAGCAGTGGGTGGTGGCAGCAGTGGTATTTTGCTACAACACTCCTATGTATGCCTGTGCAATTTTCCTGGCTGTGTGGAGCCAAGTTTATCTCCTGATTTCCCAAGAGATCCTGTAAGCAAACTAACATGACTTTTAAATCTGCTTTCTAATTAAACTAACTAGTATGGATTTAGTTGTCTGATGGTAAGAATTCTGTCCAACACAGGTGGGAAGCCCAGGGCATGAAGAGTTACTGCATATAAAAACACTTCACAAATATTATCCTTTTTAAACATGTTCTTTGAATACAAGCCAAGTGAATTTACAAGCATCTTGCTGAAATCGTGAGGAAAAGATACCCAAAGTTTCTAGAGAGGAAAGGATGGTAAATGGAAATTAATTATAAACTTCCTGTTATTATAAATTTACAATGTGTAAGAGGCCAATGCGTTTGTCTTTATTTAGCATTTGGCCTTTGTTTTATTGTATGGAATGTAAAAAGAATGTGTAAGTGCTTCATGTGTTCATTTATGACTTCAGGCTTCATCCCCATTTTCCTCACAAGCTTGTCAACAACAGATGCCCCTACTACTGAGGTTCCAGGAAAATTCACCATTAGGCCAGACACAAACTCCTACCCACAAATTATCAGAATCATGTGTTTGGTAACTAATTAGGTATGGCCTGGTGATTGCAGCCATTATCTTGTGCTACCAGAAGATGTTATGGTTTTTTTCCCAACCAGCCATAGCATTTGATACCTCCATAAGCATTATTTCTAAGGCACTGAAGTCTCATTTCTCCAACCAGACTGCAAGGATACCCTTCTTAGCAAGATTCATGATTCCCAGATTGTCCTATATGCACAGTGTATGTCAGCACCCCAAGAGGGGATCTGGGGCCCACAGACATCTGTATGAGCTCTGAGATGAGGGAGTGCTTTGTTAAGTGGCATGGTTTCCCCAGGCTGCCAGAAAAAGAAAAAAAGATGAACTAGCCATCCATTGCCACTCTTTTGGAAAATTGCACAATGGGAGACAAGAAAGGACAATCAAGTGCAGTAGGAGGAGCCAGTGTTGCAATGCAGTCAGCCTGAACACCAGCACTTAGAAACTGCAGAGCCCATGTGAGTGCTTCATTCCATAGAGTCTGTTCCATTTTTATGAGAATTGTGGATATTAGAGCATTGCAAAGGCCATCCTGAAGCAATGGTTATTACTTGGAGGCAAAAGACTTGGATGAGGAGCAGCCCATCTTCAAGGTTTTCTTAATTGGGCTCTGTGTTTCAGAAATGCTTTAAGCAGTTCAATCTGTTCAGACTGGGAGGTTCATAAACAACACTTATTTCTTACAGTTCTGGATGATGGAAAATTTAAGATAAAAGCATTAGTAGATTTTATGTCTGCTGAAGCCTTGCTTCCTTATTCATAGACAACCAAGTTCTTGCTGTGTCCATGTATGCCGCAAGGGAAAGGCAGCTCTCCAGTGTCTTTTAGAAGGGCAGTAATCCCATTCATGAGGGCTCCACTATTGTGACCTTATCATCCCCCAAAGCCTCCACCTCCAAATACATTGAGAATGAGGTTTCAACATACGCATTTTCGGTTAGTCTATATCACTGAGAAAGTGCACCATGAACTTCCTGGAGCTGATAGATTACAACCTGACCCTCAGATCCTTGACTAATGAAAGTATGATGAAATACACTGCAACCTGTAAGATCACACCATGCCCTTCCTTATAGCCCTTCGAAAATGTTGTATGGAGACTAAAATCCCATGCCCTCACTTGGATTCAGGGCTTAGTATAAGCAGCTCCTGTCACCCTTGCCCAGCTCATCTTCTTAACATTCTCTCCCCTAGCCCAGTCACAGTGGTGTTATCTCAGTCCTTCAGGCATTCTGACGGCTTCCCTTCTCCAGGGCATTGCACATACCATTCTCTCCTTCTAATATTTTACATGCTTGCCCTATCCATTCCTGATTAAGTGTCTCTTTTGTCTTTGTCTCTCTTGTTCACTTGCCAAGTCCCTTACTGCTGAAACTGTGTCTAGTTCATAGTTGGTGCCTAACAAATACTTGTTAATGAAAAAAACTTACTGAAGTACAGTATGTATCCTAAATAGCATGATTTATTGTGTATAATGAAAAAAAGTTGTCATTTCAGCTTTTTCCTTTTTGTTATCATTCTACTCCTAGGTTCCTAAGCTAAAGGTAAAAATTATAGAGTCCCAGTGGGTTTTCTGGAATCAAAGCTTCTTTTGTATCATTTCCCACGGATTTGTCTGTTGCTTCTCTAAAGCAGAATTCTGTGCTATGACAGTAATTAGAGGTTTGGGGCTAGCAAGTATTAAATCTTCATTTTATTCCATGTTCTCTCCATTTAGTACTTCTTATCCTCACAACAGACTCATTGGTTTTTCTCTCTAATTGATAATCAAGGACCTCAACCTTCAGGATTAGTAAGAAGTTTGCTCACAGTCATACTTCTTATAAGTTCCACAACACTATTTTGACTTCAAAACACTATTTTGACTTCAAAGCCTGTTCTTCCCTTCACAATGCAGTAGGTCATAAGTTGAGAGTATCCCTTGGAGCATCACTGAGGTCATAAATCATAGCAATCTTTTGCAGGCACCTCACTGGTGGATTGGGGTGGGTTGATGACACAGTTTTAAGAAACAAAAACTGAAGCTAGCTCATGGGTCAAAAGCAGAGCCATTGTGTTGTGTAACCCTGGCCAAGGTTACAAGACAGCCTCTTCTGACCTCAACAACTTCTTCTAAGGCAGAAGAACATAACTACTGAAGTCTGCTGACAGGTCTGGAGTGCTGAGAGAATTAAGTAATAAATGACTGGACAGCACTTGGCAAATGTAAGTGCTATATAAATGCTTAATAGTAACAACCACCCTGTCTGGCATCCAGCACTGCCTTTGAGCCCTGTGGTCCCTGTGCAATGATCCTGAACCCTACAAAGTGCTTCACAAATAATAAATAATTTATCCTTAGGGTACCCTAGGGAGGGGAGAAAGTATTCCTCTTACTTTAGAAGAATTGAGATCCAATGTTGACTGGGGCTACTCAGCCATCAGCTCTTTACAGAGCTAAGTTTGGATTGCCATGGGCCTCTGGGTTGGGCCAGGTTAGGTCCAGCTGCTCAAGGCTGAGGAAAATTTGTGCTCCCAAGTCTTGGGCACTTGTCTGTCAGGCTCTGGAGCTGAAGGTTGTAGTCCAGAGGAATAAGAGGCACAGGGTAATTAATAAATATAGCTTGAAGTGGAAAACACACAGTGGCTTCTTGCTGTTGAGGTATTTGGCTTTGGAGTAAGCTATACACTTCCAGAACCTCAGAGATAAGGAGCAGACAAGGAGATGAGACTCCAGTGAAAAGTGGCTAACGGGAGAGGATACTGAATTCAGCCACCTCCACATAAGGTCCAGAGACTTATTCCCCCTCAAGGATGGTTCTGCATCCAACACACCTTGAAGGGGTCCTTCCTCAAGCCAGGCTCATAACCTGACCTTAGCCAGGGAGGCAGACCATGGGAAAATGGGAGAGGCCTAACTTTCCAGTGTCAGGGCAGGAACTCTTTCCTCAGAGAGGATGCTGTACTGGGCTCAGATCCAGAGGCCTAAGGTAGTATATCCAGGACAGAGGTGATCAAGCCAAGAGAGGCTAGGTGTTAGAACACCCCTTACTCTAAGGGCTTGACTTAGGGGCCCTGGAAAAGATCTCTAGGTCTCTTCATCTCAGTTTCAACCCTGTCTTCCTCCTCTAATACCCCAGAGAAGTCAAGGATGCTTCCTGGGTTTCTGCACCCTGAGAAGGGAGATCAAAAGGCTTGTCCATTGTTCTCCCAGAAAACATGAATGTCAGATGTGACTTAAGTTCCCTTTACTATTTGACATGTTGCAGGTGCCAGTAAGAAATCTTAGACAAGACAAGAGGACCCTTAGCTTCTCCAAAGTATGGCCCTGTGTTATGGAAGCTATTAATAAATGCAGCTCCCCACCAAAATGCTGTCTGACACAGGATGAATCTCTCTTAACCCCATTCCCAATGATAAACTGCAGATAACCATTGCTACCACTTTCCCCCATATGGAGGCCAGATGCCATATAAGCTAATGGGCTCATGCCTTGTGGTTCTACAATATTCATCACTCCTGGATGCTAGCACTATGCTCCTGTCCCTCTCTCAAGGCCCAGGGGCAGCACCATCACATCCACCAGATAACAGTCCCACCCACAGGTCAATTAGCAGCCTTCTAGCAGGGGACATTTTTATTCTTTTTACCTAAAGAATGGCACTGGAAGGCACAAGTAGAATGTCAGTTTTGTTCAGGGCCAGTGCCTTACACACATTATCTTACTTATCCTCACAACAGATGAGAAGCCTGAGGTTTGGAGAATTAAAGAGTATCCTCAAGGTAGCTCAGCTGGCCAAGCTTGGTTCATGACCTGGTCACTATGCCAAATCCCACACTCCTTGTGCTGTGCCTTTCTGCATACAGGAACCAAATATACAATGGAAAGTAAACAGTCCAGGAAGATAAAATAGGGGTGGAAAGTTGGGCTCCTTCTGCAGATGACAGCTGCAGTATCAAGGGCAAGGAGCAACAGATAACCCCACTCTTCTACCAGAAATGGGGGATGGAAAGGAAAGAAAAAACAGGAATGATCAGATTATTTCTGAGTAAAATAAAGTTTGAAGTAAAAAAAAAACCTATTTAACATTTTAAAAATAGTGATATTTGTTATCCACTCCTTGACTACATATTTACTGAGTGTACTGCATATACCAGGGACTGTGCTGAACACAGGGAGAAGTGGTGAACTGTCAGGCAGGCCCTGCTTGCAGGACCTGCGAGGAATAAGAGTACATGGACAATGAAGAACTAAACCAGGGACAAATGAATGGATCATAAATGGGAAGTATTCTGAAGAAAGCAAAAGAATGCATGCCTTAGAAAAAGCCACTTTAGAAGGGAATGGTAAAATTCACAAAAGAAACCAGAGTAAGTATGTAACACTCAATGAAACTACCTTCAGAATAACATAGCACAGTAGATATAAAGCAGTGAAAAAAATATGGAAATAAAGGACTGACTGGAAAATCTTTGCTATAGACTTTTAACATATATCCTTTAATCTTCAAGAAATCATGTAGTTAAAAATAAGGTCCATAGAAATGAGAATTCTAATGAATAAGATTGTATTATAGGTAGAATTTTAGACTATGTCCTACAGAGAATACTCCCACTAAACAAGCATATTGGAACACTTATAAAAGGGAACACAAAAATCTTAAAAAGTAGAAATTATACACACAGCAGTCTGAAACAAAATACAACAAAAAATTAGAAATTGATAACAAAGTTTAAATAAGCAAATAAAATTTAGCCCCATGGAAATAAAAAGAAAGAGGGGAGTTCTTTACTAACTTGAATCATAAGATCACACTTACAATTACAAATTCTTGGGGTAGAAAAAACTATGGGGGAGCTTCATCCAGCAAAGCTCCCCCAGCTGTCACAGATGAGAATAAATCTACCAAAACTTGATTTGCTTGAGGAGGAAAGGTGGCCAGTTTCTCAGAGGAGAAGGGCCTTGAGTTTGCTTCTCAATGGCTTTTGGGTTTAATTTGCATAGGAATACAGGGCATAAAACTCATCAATCATTGTCAGGCAATAATGATCAAACAATAGATAACATTCAAGGAACTATAAGGGCTTATTCTGAGTCAGGGTCAGATAGCCAAAGGGCTATAAAACTTTGGGAAACACACTCATCCTATGCTTGGACCCTTAACATTTAAATTGAGGGTATTCTTAGCAAAGCAGGTTTCACAGGAGTTTATACATTTGTTCTTAGGCCTGATTGCCCTCAGGGAACCACCCAATCCAGCACAGAGCTGCACCACCCTCTGCCATTGTTTCAGGCCTGAATCAGGTGGGGAATGCAGGCAGCCAAGAGATTAGGAAACTTTTTATAGATAGAATGAAGATTCAGGCTATGACAAAGCCAAGGGGTGAGGGTCCATCACCCTTTTTCCATAGTACCCTAGATCCTTCCCTGATGGCCCCTTCATGACTGTACCTGTCTTAGGTTGTTCCTTCCTTGAGGAATCTTACCCATCATTGGCTAACCAGTCATCCACCCGGGGCCAGGCAAGGTGAAGTAAAGGGGACAGAGGCTGCACCCTTGCCAGGAGGATAAGGTTTGTCTCTTTAGTGGTTTATGGTCCCAAGGTCTTTTTACTCAGCCTTGGTCATGGTGGGTTACAGATTCTGAAACCAGGCAGGGTGGTTCCCAACAAAAATAATAATAATAAAATAAAATAAAAACACTGCACTTTAAAGAATATGGAATGTGGCCCAAAGTACACACTTGAGGTCTGTCTGGAAAAAGTCCAACCATCGTTAATATAACAAGAGTGATTTGTGCAACATTGATGTAACCTGGAAGCCAAAGAGAGTGAACCAGAATGTATGTGCATGAACAATGATGACTTCACTGTACTAGTCAGTGTGGGTGGTAGATGCCATTGAATGAGCACATGTACTGTGTGGTTCTTACATTCAAAATGACTGAGCAAGTAGAGCAATGAATCTGCATCAACTTTTGCTTTGAGCTTGAACATTCCTCTGCAGAAACTATTCAGATGATTCACAACTATTAACGACTGGTAATTGGCAGCTTCATCACCACAACATATCCACTCATGTACCATGTCTCGTGCAGAGATTTTGGTGAAGAATAGAATCACCCAGGTGACTCAGCACCCCCTACAGTCTAGATTTGGCACCCTGAGACTTATGGCTTTTCCCAAAACTGAAGTCACCTTTGAAAGGGAAGAAATTTCAGACCTTCAGTGAAATTCAGGAAACTATGATGGGGTAGCTAATGATGACTGGGAAAATAATAATACACGAATAAGCTGTGTTTTGCATACTCACAACTGTAAACCTATTTTTGCCCCATACTGTATACTATGGTTTTCCTGTACATATGTAACTTTTCACCTAAAGGAAGCACTTTACAGCTTCTCTTTGATATATCCAAATTGTCAGCATCACTATTCTTGCACTTTGGGGTCATTATTAAGTAAAATAAGAGTTGCTTGAATACAAGAACTGTGTAATTGAGACAGTCGGATAACCCAGGTGATAGTTAAGTGGCTGATAGGTGGGGAGTGTATATAATGTGGATATCTTGGACAAAGGGGATGATTCATGTCTCAGATGGACAGAGTGAGATGGCATTACTCAGAATAATGTGCAATTTAAAATTTATGAATTATTTCTGGAATCTTCCACTTAATATCATTGGACCACTTTTTACCACAATGACTGAAACACAGCTATCAAAACCATGGACAAGGAGTAATTACTATATTCTTGAATAGTAAAAGCTAACCTTAAGCCAAAATAATACTTACTTCATCAATATGCAGTTTCAATATCTCTGAAATGAAACCCATAAAAAGAAACCACTACCACCAGTACTAGTGAACTCTGATTGGGAAGTTCTGGATGCTGCAATAGCATGAAGAGTGAGAACTAGAAGGACTCCAAGAAAGAAAACTGCAGCATTATATTATTTACAGACAATACAATTATAAACTATGACAACACGAGATGACCTAGGAAAAAACTAAATCAATAAGATTGTCAGGTATAAGGTAAATAAACATCACCATCAATAACTACTAAAAAGGAATATGAAAATGACTTTTAATAGGTTTTAAAATATAACATATTTAATAAATATAAATATTATATTATAATATATTATATGTGGTTAAAATATAAAATAACCACAAATAATCATTACAATGCAGGTGCAATCAATAAGAAAGTTTAGTGAAGTATATAAGGTAGTATTTTAATAAATGGAGAAAAATTACAAGCATATTGCAAAGTTGCTACAGAGTCCCATAAACATACATACAAACACACATACATACATACATACATAAACTATCAATATACTGGTGGAATTTTTAAATGAAACAAATATGTATAAAATAATTCTAAATTTTATCTGAAAATAAACAAGAAAATTTGGAAACATTTTTAAAACTCACAGGGAACTATTCTACCAAATTTTAAAAAGTATTCTAAAGTTCCAATAATTAAGTGCTTTATGGTGGAAGAATTTGCGAACAGATCAATGGAACAGACTAAGTAAGTACACAAAGAAATCTCAAAAATATTTAAGAATTGAGAAGATGATAAAGGGAACATCCAGCCCAAGGGAAAAGGAACAGATTCGTCATGAAATAGAATTTTTATTTAGAATGAACCATTAGGAAGAAGAAGGAATTATATGCCAATAATTACTGATATTGGAATGGTGGAGGGAATTCTAAGATGAGCAATAAAAAATAAAAAGAAGAAAAATATGGAGAAACTAAACTGCATAATCTATATATGTATATTTTGTGTGTGTGTGTGTGTGTATATATATATATACACATATATATTCTGTGAAAAATGCCACACTTAAAAGAGTAAAGGCAAAAAAACTAACAAAAATATTTTCAATAAATATGACAAAGGGGTTAATATTCTTATAATTTGAGAAACTCTACAAATCAAAAATAAAAAATTTTGAAATTCCAATAAAAATATGAGCTAAGTGTGAAGACAAATGGCCAATAAGCCATAAATATATGAAAAAATGTTCAGCTTCAGTAGTAATCAATGGGATGAGAATTAAAATAATGAAGTGTCATCTACTGTGTGTAGAATTGGCAATGAGGAAAGAGTAAGAGAGTTTTACTCCAGTTTTTAACATTGAAAGAGACAATACTGCTGTGGGCACCATAAAACAAACTTTGGTGGGTGCATATATTATGCAACTTCTCTGAAAACAATTTGATGATATGCATAAGGAGGCTTAAAAATTATACTCTTTAGTTCAATAATTACATTTCTATAAATCTAACCTGAGAGAAAATAGTCAGATAAGCACCAAAAGGTATAATTAAAAGAATAATACAATATTACTTTTTCCCAGATACCTTGCCTTTAATTACTTAAATGATTCATAACTTTAGTTAAAAATTTTTATTTTTTTAACTTTCTATTTAGAGATCACCAAGATTGGCATAAAGTTGTGAGAAGATACAACAGAAAGGATCCAAGATGGCAGCAGAGTAGGTGGATATTGCACTCACCTCCTCCCAGGATCAAACTGGAATTACAACTAAAATATATATCAATCAGCATGAATAACCAACTTAAGACCTTCTGAACAGAAGTCCTATAACCAAGGATTTACAGAAGCCACATCGAGATTTGTAGGAAAGGCAGAGAAGCAAAAAGTCTGGCCCCACAACCACCAGCAGCAGCTGAGGTTCTGGGGGGATGTGTAAGCTGCAGAGGATTCCTCTGAGGAGTGTGGGGTCTCAACCCCATCCTGGGCTCTCCAGGAGGGCCCACAAAACCCACCAAATGGACTCCCAGAGCACAAGAACCAAGAAGAGGTGCCCATATAACATTTGGCTATTGAAATCAACAGAAATCTATTCACCAGGGAGAGACAGGAGTCAACTAGAGAAACAGGCACCCTCTTAAAAGGTCAATGCACAAAATCTTGTTCACAATCACTTATCCTGAGCTCTGGTGGAGGGATGATGGGGTGGACTAGACTCATGTGAGACAAGAGTGGAGTTTGTGGCTCTGGGTAGAGAGCTGAAGGGCAGCTTCTAGGATCCTTATGCTAAGTCCCTATCCCACACCCAAGACACCATCTTTCTTTGGTGGAGCACTTCCCTCTATATGGCATCAACATGGGGGAAAGCAATAGCCTCACCCTCTGGACTGTCTCTTGCTCCACCCTGTGGAGCTTGCACCCTACTCAGGAGTCAGCAGCTTAGGCCAGGGGATAGCAGTCTGGGTAGACCAAGGGAATATCAGTGACTGAGTTGTGTGACTTTGGAACAGGAGTCCCCTTCCCACTTGCCCATGAACCTAACTGGTGCCTTCCCCTCATGGGGAATCCCACTAGCCCCAATCTTCAGGCTCCCAGCAGACCCACCCTCTGGACTCTTGCTGGCTCTTCACTGCCAAGATCCAGGCAGAATTTGGGAAAGACTCAGTTGTGTAGCTCTGGAGAGGGTTTACTCCCCTGACCTACCTTACCTCAGGCAGTACTGGCACCACAATCTGACAAGAGATTGAGTAACCCAAAACTCTCAACTAACAGTGGCTCCACCATGCTGAGATTGGTCTCCTGGAAGAATCTGGGTCAGACTGAATTGTGTGGCTCTAGAACAGAGACCACTGTTGGGAATGGTCCTGCCTGATTTTAATAGCTATAACCCCACCAACAGGTGAAAAGGCCCCATGGCTAGGGGACCTTAAACCACTAAGGGGACAAAACTTATCCTCCTGGCAGGGGTACAGCCTCTGTCCTCTTTACTTCACCCTGCTTGGCCCCTGGAGGATGGCTGGATAGTCGATGATGGGTAAGATTCCTCAAGGAAGGAACAACCTAAGACAGGCACAGCCACAAAGGGGCCATCTGGGAAGGATTTAGGGGATTATGGAGGAGGAAAAAAAGACCCTCACCCATTGGCTTTATCATAGCCTGAATCCTCATTCTATCTGTAAAAAGTTTCCTAATCTCTTGGCTGCCTTGTTTCACCCACCTGATTCAGGCATGAAATAATGCCAAAGAGGGGTACAGCCCTGTGCCAAAACCAGCAGTTCCCGACAGTGTGTGTGTGTGTGTGTTGGGGGTGGAGGGAGCTGTTGATCAGGTCTAAGAAAGAATGCATTAAATCCTGAGAAACCTGCTTTGCTAAAAATGTCCTCAATTTAAATGTTAAGGATCCAAGCACAAAATAAGTTTACTTCCCAAGGTTTTATACCCGATTGGTGTCACCCTGTCTACCAGACCCTGATAAAGGACCCCTGTAGTCCCAGAAATGTTATCTGTAAACCATACCTCCTTTATTTTATATACATCCCTATGCAAGCTAAACTCAATAAAAGCCCACTGAGAAAGAGGCTTGAGACCTTTCTCCTCTGAGAGACTGGTCAGCCTTTTCTCCCCAAGCAGATTACGTCTTGGTAGACTTATTCTTATCCACAGCAGCTGGGAGAGCTCTGCTGGACAAAACTCCCCTACAGACCACTTTTTCCTGGCATACCTGACTAATGCAGAGCCTTCCCTTCACATAGCCAAATCTTAATCTGTTTGGTCCTGATAAACTCTGCTGGTCTCACCCTGATGACTCCCTGAGACCCTGTCCAACTACAAAGAAGGGTAAGCACCCAACATGTGGCAGCTAGACTTGGTATACCTTGGGGCATTTGCTGAATGACATTAGGCCCAACATGGGAACAAGTTTGAACCTGTATAAATCTGGTAAACAGCACTCATGCTTACCAGGTGACTCACTGAGAGCCTACCTCATACAACTAGAGTACCACCAGAGGCTATTTCTGTAAGCAAACCTAACAGGAAGCTGGCACCTAGAGGCAGGTGGAGGTAGATCTTAGTGTGCCTTGGGAAATTTGCTGACATGCCCTTGGATCCAATGGTCTTAAAAGCAATCCTAAGAGAACAGCTTTGCACACACTGAGACACAGAAGAAGCAGCCACAAACTGTAGATCACTTTGCAGCTACAAACAGTTTTCCCAGAAGCAGTTATACACAGCATCTGACATTGGCTTGCACCAGAGTTGTTCCCAAAAAACCCCAGAAACAACCACAATGACCAGCTTCGGACAATGTCAGAGCAGGTTCACAAGTGGTGTATCCAAAGGGAAACCTCAGCAGGCACCAGACCATCTTGAGGCAAATTCTGCTTCATTTGGTTAAAACCTTCCCAACAGCTCATACACTGTGCTTGGGGATGAGCCTCACAGTCAGCCAGCTAGAGGATTGATGCCATGCATGAATGGGCCAACTGCAATCAAGTATCAATTGTAAAAGGAAAGCCCCCAAAATCCATACAAAGGGGAGTCCTAGAATACCCAGTTCATGTTACAAAAGAGAATGCACCACTAGGTCCCACAGGACACCAACTATGTAAGACTACCCTACTAATACTGGGAGTCATAGCAGATATACCCAATGCATAAAAAGTAACATAAAGAGGTAGCAAAAATGGAAAGATAAAGAAATGTGCTGCAAATGAAAAAAAAGAGAAATCTCCAGAAAAAAAAAAGAGCTAAAAGAAATGGAGGCATGCAATTTGTCAGATATAGAATTATAAGGATGTTCAAGATAATTAGTGAGACAATGAGATACCACTTCACACCAGTCAGAATGGCCATCATAAGCAAAACAACAAGTGTTGGAGAGGTTGAGGAGAAAAGGGGACCCTAGTGCACTGTTGGTGAGACTGCAGACTGGTACAACCACTGTGGAAAACAGTATGGAACTTCCTCAGAAAACTAAAAATAAATCTGCCTTTTGACCCAGCAATTCTACTGCTGGGACTATATTCTAAGAATCCTAAAACACCAATCCAAAAGAACCTTTGCACCCCGATATTCATAGCAGCACAATTTACAATAGCTAAGTGCTGGAAGCAACCTAGATGCCCATCAGTAAATGAATGGATCAAAAACTATGGTACATTTACACAATGGAATTCTATGCAGCAGAAAGAAAGGAGCTCCTACCCTTTGCAACATCACGGATGCAACTAGAAAGCATTATGCTAAGCGAAACAAGCCAGGCAGTGAAAGATAAATACCATATGGTCTCACCTTTAACAGAAACCTAAACAACAGAACAAAGAAACAAGCAAAATATAGTCAAAGACACTCAAATAGAGGACAGGCAGAAAGTGACCAGAAGAGAGAGAAGAGGGAGTTTCATGGGAAAAGGGGAAGGGTTTACAGGAACAAAGTTAAAAGACACATGGACAAAAACTAGGGGGAGGGTGGTAATGGGAGGGAAGTTGGGAGGGGGGGTGGACGGGCTGGATCGGGAGTAAAGGGGAGAAAACTGTACTTGAACAATATTAAAATAAAAATAAAAAAGAAAGAAAGAAACTCTAAGGTAATAAAAAAATTTTAAAAGATAATTAGTGAGAACAAAACAGCATTAAAAAATAGTAACCATAAAAAGAATCAGTCAGAAATAAAGAATAAAATATCAGAAATGAAGAATAAACTAGAAGTAATAAATGGAAGTTTAGCTGAAGAAGAATATCAAATCAGTGATTTGGAAGACAAGGTAGCAAAAAACATTAAATCTGAGTAACAAAAGAAAATTTAAATGAGGATAGTTTAAAGGACCTTTGGGACAACATGAAGCATAATAATATCCACATCATAGAGGTACAAAAAGGAAGGGAGAGCAAGGGGTTGAGAACTTATTTGAAGAAATGATGATCAAAAATTTCCCTAGCCTGGTGAAGGAAAATGACAGACAAGTCCAGGAAGGAGATAGAGTCCCAAACCAGATGACCCCAAAGAGACCCACAGCAAAACACGTCTTAATTAATACGGCAAAGGTTAAAGAAAAAGAGAATCTTAAAAGCAGAAAGAGAGTTAGTTACCTACAAGGGAGCTCCTACAGACAATTACCTGATTTCTCAACAGAAACATTTCAGACCAGAAGGGACGATAGTTTGACTTAAATTATTACATTTAAAGTGATGAAAGGCAAAGTCCTACAACCAAGACTAATTTACCCAGCAAGGCTATAATTTAAATTGAAGGAGAAATAAAGAACTTCCCACGAAAAAAAAAAGCTATATAAGTTTGTTGCCACTAAATCAGTATTACAAGAAATGTTAAAGGGCCTGCTAGAAAAAGGAGGAGAGGAGGTGGAGAGAGAGAAGAGGAGAAAGAGAAACATTGTAGTTAAAAAATAAAATGGCAGTAAATATGTGCCTATCAATAATCACTTTAACTATAAGTGGCTTAAAATGTTCTAATTAAAAGAGCATTTTAGCTGAACAGATAAGAAAACAAGACCCTTATATGAGGTCTGTCCAGAAGGTGTCTATCCATGTAATATGAAAAAGAGAGACATTTATTAAAGATATAAGATACAACAAACATTGTACATAGGACAATGACACCTCATTCCCCATCAATGTAGGCATCTTGGGACCTCACACAGTTCTCCCAGTTACCACCAGTTGCCCCGCCATATTTTCCTAAATCTCATAGAAAATCTGAAATTTCTTCACTTTCAAAGGTGATTTTAGTTTTGGGAAAAGCCAGAAGTCACATGGTGCCAAATCTGGGTTGCAGGGGCACTGAGTCACCTGAGTGATTTCATGCTTCACAAAAAAACTCTACACAAGATATGATGCATGAGCAGGTGCACTGGTGATGAAACTGTTAATCACCAGTTGCCCATAGCTGCAGCCCTCTGAATCATATGAATAATTTCTGTGGGGTAATAATGTTCAACCTTAACACAAAATTTGATGCAGGTTTGTTTCTCTACTCACTCAGTCATTTTTTAATTATATTTTTTGATTATGTTACTACAGTTGTTCTGATTTTTCCCCTTTGCCCCCCTCCACCCAGAATCCCCACTCCCTCAGGCAAGCCCGCCACCATTGCTCATGTCCATGTGTCATGAATATAAGTTCTTTGGCTACTCCATTTCTTATACTGCACTTAACATTCCCTTGGCTATTCTGCAACTACTTATTTGTACTTCTTAATCCCCACACCTTTTTACCCATTCTTCCATACTCCCTTTTCATCTGGCAACCATCAAAATGCTCTCCATATCTGTGATTCTGTCCCTGTTCTTCATGTTTGCTTAGTTTGTTTTTAGATTCAAATGTTGATAGATATGTATTTATTGCCATTTTATTGTTCATAGTTCTCATCTTCTTTTTCTTAAATAAATCCTTCTAACATTTCATATAATAATGGTTTGGTGATGATGAACTCCTTCAGTTTTTTTTCATCTGGGAAGCTCTTTATCAGTCTTTTGATTCAAAATGATAGCTTTGCTGGGTACAACAATTTTGGCTGTAGGTCTCTGCTTTTCATGACATTAAATATTTCTAGCCAATCTCTTCTAATCTGCAAAGTTTCTTTTAAAAAGGCATCTGACAGTCTTATAGGAATTCCCCTGTAGTTAACTAACAACTTTTCTCTTGCTGCTTTTAAGGTCCTCTCTTTACCTTTAACTATTGCCATTTTAATTACCATGTGTCTTAGAGTGAGCCTTTTTTGCATCCATCTTGTTTGGGACTCTTCATGCTTCCTGGACTTGCATGTCCATTTCCTTCACCAAATTAGGGAGTTTTCTGTCATTATTTTTTCAAATAGATTTCCAATTTCTTGCTGTTCCTCTTCTCTTCCTGGCACCCCTATGATGTAAATGTTGGATCTCTTGAATTGTCCCAGAGGCTGCTTATAATATCCTCATTTTTTGGATTCCTTTACTTCTTGTTGCTCTGATTGGTTGTTTTTGTTTGTTTGTTTGTTTGTTTGCTTGTTTTGTTTCCTATGTTCCAAATCATTGATTTGATTCTTGGCTTTATCAGTTCTACTGTTGTTTCCCTGTAAATTGTTCTTTATTTCAATTATTGTATCCTTCATTTCTGACTTGATCTTTTTTATGCTGTTGAGGTCCTCACTAAGTTCCTTGAACATCCTCATAAACAGTGTTGAACTCTGCATCTGATAGATTATTTATCTCCATTTCATTTAGCTCTTTTCATGGAGTTTTGATTTGTTTTTTTTTTTATTTGGTCCATGATTCCTTGTCTCCTCATTTTGGCAGTGTTTGCTCCTATGTATTAGGTAGACCTGCTTTGATTCTGTGTCTTGGTAGTGTGACTTAATGTAGAAAGTGTCCTGTAGTATCCAGTGACGCAGTCTCCATTATCATCCAAGCTGGGTACTCAAAGTGTGCCATTTGTGTGGGTTGAGTGCACTCTTCTCTTGTAGCTGAGCCTTGGTTGCTGTTGGCAGATGAATGCAGGGAGATTTACCCAGGCCAGTCAGCTACAAAGACTGGCCGTGACCACTGACCACCAACCTCCATCTTCTGTAGAGGATCAGTTGTGCAGGGGCAGGGTAATAGTGCTCCAACATGGTCTGTAGCTGTCAACTGGGTGTGCTGGCCCTGGTGTTTCCCAGGTGGTACAGGACAAGGTCAGTTCAGTCCTCACCTGTGTTTGTCTGGGGAACCCTGTCTGAGCTATAAAGCAATCTGAGATGGCTGCTACTTGTGCTGGGCTTGGAGATTCACAGATGAAGCCAATCTGTGAATCTAAGCTAGCTGCTGCTAGTGCCAGGCCTGGTGCTCACTGGAGCCAGCAATTGCTTGATTGATAGTATTTAGGAAGTTGTGAAGCATGAGCCAAGACCAGCCATTCACATAGAAAAGTAGCTTGGGTGGGCCCATAAACATGGTTGGGCAGAGACTCTGGGGATCTCTGAGGTGTCAAATAGTGTTAGCCAAGTTGATGGATTCTCAGACATGGCACCAGCTCATTGGCCCTGTGGGGAAAGGTTTAACAAAAGGACAATGGCTTCTTCTTATCCCAATGCCAGACACTTCAGTTTCTCCCTGTATACCCCTGGTGCCTTTCAAGCTGCTACCCCAGTGAGGGATGTCATAGGGAATGAGTCTGAGTAGGGGAGTCTGTGTGTGGGTTTGCTCTGGCCTGCGGAGCAGTCAACGAGGGTCCCGAGCCTACCTGAAACGGATGAATAGGGATGGGAACAAGAGGCGCGAAGAATGGCAGCAAGACAAAGGGTTCTGTTCAAGCTGCAAAATTTTATTTAAGTGGTGGGGGTTATATAGGGATGGGAAAAAGGAAGTTGCTCTGATAGGCTGCCCCAGTGCGTGTTCACCTCGTGCCCTTGTTAGTGATTGGTCAGTTAGGTGCGTGATCAGTACCTTGATTGGTCAGTCAGGTGCGTGATCAGTACCTTGATTGGTCGCTGGTTCGCATGCTCTGCGGATGCCCCCAGGGGGCAATGCTGGCGGCTCAGACCGCAATATGCTGTCTTGCTGACGGCATCAGCAAGCTAAGGCCCCAACATGGGTTCTTTAAGAGGAACTCTTTGGGGCTCTGGATGTTTCTTCCACTGACTCAATATCCACTGGATTTTGCAGACAGAAGTTGTAGGGGCTTATCTCCCTGGTACTGGAACCCTGGGTTGGGGGGCCTGGTATAAAGCTGAGAGTCCTTGCTCCTGAGATATCCCTCCCAAATTTTTATCTACCACCGGGGGGTGTGGGACCAGCCCATCCTGCCTCTGTACCCCTCCTACCAATCTATATGAATGTGGTTTTTTAAATTCTATAATTGTCAGACTTCTTTTCAACCTGATTTCTGATGGTTCTGAATGATAGTTGTTGTATATTTTATTTGTAATTTTGATGTGGTTGTGCAAAGATGTGAGCCATGTCTGCCTATGACACCATCTTGACTGGAAGTCACTCAGTCATTTTGAATGTGATGGCTACAGAGTACACATGATCACTCAACAGCATCTACTGACCCCACTGACTAATGTAGTGAAGTCATCATTATTCACACATGCACATTCCAGTTCACTATTTTTGGTTGCCCATTTACATCAATGTCATGCAAACAGTTCTCATTACACTAACAATGGCTGAACTTTTTCCAGATAGACCTCATATAAGCAGTATACAAAACACCCATGTTAGACCTAATAATACACACAGACTGAAAGTAAAAGGATAGACGGAAATATTACATACAATATTACAGGGAAACAGAGCCAACCAGATAGATAAAATAATTAGAGATATTATAGACAGGAATCTAGAAATGATGTAAAAGAAAGAAGAGAGGGACCTGAGCATTAAAAAAAGGGGGGGAAAGCTCTGCAAGAACTATCTGAATCCATCAGAAAAAAAGTAACAAAAAATTGTTGGTATACCTGAAGAAGAGAAGGAGAAGGGAATGGAGAACCTATTCAGACTAATAGTGGATGAGAATTTCCCAAACCTATGGAAAGAACTAGATCCTTGAATCCAAGAAGTGAACAGAATATCTAGTTACATTAATCCAAAAAGTCCCTCTCCAAAGCATATTTTGTTAAAATTGTCAAAAAATAATGCAAAATAAAAAATTCTTTTTTTCCTTATTCTTTATTTTATTGATTATGCTATTACAGTTGGCCCATTTTCCCCCTTCACTCCCCTCCACCCTGCCCATCCCCTCCCACCCACATTCTCCCCTTTAGTTCATGTCCATGTGTCAGAAGTTCTTTAGTGTCTACATGTCCCATACTATTCTTACCCTCCCCTGTCTATTTTCTACCTACTGTCTATGCTACTTATTCTCTATATCTTTTTCCCCTCCCTCCTCCTCCCACTTCCCTGTTGCTAACCCTCCATTTGATGACTTTTTTTAACTGTTCATATTTTTAATCTTCTTTTTCTTAGGTAAGTCCCTTTAACATTTCATATAATAAGGGCTTGGTGATGATGAACTCCTTTAACTTGGCCTTGTCTGAGAAGCACTTTATCTGCCCTTCCATTCTAAATGATAGCTTTGCTGGATAGAG
>PVIA01015299.1:0-23246 GCA_004024845.1 Tonatia bakeri
CCTGAAATGTGTTCCTCGTTTTGACACTACAGAAATATTTGTGAAGCAGAGAATGAGCAGGCCAGAGGCAGGGCAGAGAATGGAGCCTTCCCAAGCTGGTTTTTTCCAAGCGACACCCTGTGAGAGGGTTGTTTCAGGAATCCTGCCTTGGGAAGTTTCAGACGAGGCTGTGTGTCCTGGGGGGAGTGGCTGGGTGTCTCTGGTCTTTCTTCGT
This sequence comes from Tonatia bakeri, assembly GCA_004024845.1. Classification (NCBI taxonomy): domain Eukaryota; kingdom Metazoa; phylum Chordata; class Mammalia; order Chiroptera; family Phyllostomidae; genus Tonatia; species Tonatia bakeri. The sequence continues at coordinate 215 of PVIA01015299.1, forward strand.
CTCATCTCTGTCCTGAGGGAGGCGGCTCGACTGTTTCTGACTCTCCTTAGGGCTGCATGTTCCTTCTTCAGGGAGTGGTCTCAGGCACCACCTGGTGGGGGAGGTATTTGAGGTCACGTGGCCTCTGTCAGGTGGCTGCAGGGACGGAATGTGCAGCTGGGCTGCCCTCGGTGTGTGTGGCTGTCCCACTAGCCCGCCTCTGCCCCTTAGGGGGTGGGTGTCCAGCTAGCAGCTGAGGGACCCCCGTGTGGGCACAATCTCCAGCTGAGTCCAGCCTTGGCAGACTCCCACTTTTAGCTGAATCTGATGGGAACACTGCCTTCCCCATGTAAGGATCCCCTGGGAAGCAGATGAACTGGTCTTCTTGGAAGAGAAAAAAAGATCCACCCTGGCGGGTGTGGCTCAGTGGATTGAGTGCTGGCCTGTGAACCAAAGGGTCGCCGGTTCGATTCCCAGTCAGGGCACATGCCTGGATTGTGGTCCAGGTTCCCAGTGGGGGGCCTTAGAGAGGCAAACACACATTGGTGTTTCTCTCCTCTTTCTCTCTCCCTTCCCCTCTCTCCAAAAATAAATACATAAAATCTTTTTGTTAAAAAAAGGGAAAAAAGTTCCAGAACCTGCTGGAAGGCGGGCTGGGGCCCCTGGGACAAACATATACAGTTGCCCCCCCACCATGTCTCCCTGTGAGCCTTGGGTCTGTTTTTGGGACCCAGCAGTAGGATTATTTCTGTCTTCCCCCTCAGGCTGCCGGTGGGCAGCCCAGGCAGTGGGACCCTTATAGGCACTGGCCCGAGGGGACCGTGCCCATGGATGCCTATGTCTCCAGATTCCTGCCGCATTCAGCGTTTCCTGCCGCTTCCATGCCCAGAGTGGCCCAAGGTCACGTGGAAACCCGGATTGTGTTGGGGGGCCTGGGTCATAGTCGTGACTTCTAACAAATGCACACGACCCCATGAGGAGCTGTCATCACACAGCTGTCATCACACAGTGCTGGCACTGGAGCGGGGACACGGCGTGGGAGCCTGCTGACCGGGGAGGTCTCCAGCGCTGGGTACCCGGTGGATGTGGCTGTGGGGAGGCAGCTGCGCCCAGTCGGAGCTTTGCAATGGGAGGGCTCTCACCGGGGGACTCTGGCACCCGTTGCCTCTCTGATAAGACAGGGGTGACAGATGCTGCTTCCCCGGCGTTGCTATCAAAATCGCATGTGATTGGACAGAAGGCCATTGCTGTCCTTTATGAATCCCCCTGTGTCTTGCATGGGATCCTCCCAGCCACCCAGCGAGGTGCGCGGTGTGACCCCCATCTTACAGACCGAGAGACTGGCTCCAGGAGGCGCCCCTTGCCCAGGGTCACGGGGCTGGTGACGGTGGTGATGGTGCAGGCCGGATGTGGTCTCGTGGCTCCACGCCCGAGCACAGGCCCCACAGGACTCGGCTCTGCCATCCACACGTGAGCAAACGCCTCAGGACGCCCATCGCTGGACCTGCCAGTGGCAGGTGCTTCACCATCCGCCCCTCCTCACGCCCTGTGGTCCCTGGAGGTGCGGCCCGATCAGACCACTGTGGCCGAGAGCTGTTTGACCTTGCGGCTGCTCGCCCTTCAGGAGGCTTACGATGCTTTTCGGCTGTAGATGCCTTGGAGATGGTCGTGTGTGCTGTCCTTCATTTCTCGGGCCGGGGAGCCGAGAGCAAACACAGTTAGCTAATGTCACTCGAAAAAGGAGCGGGGATGCCAGCAGCAGCGGACTCGCCCGTGGCCGAGGGGACAGGGGTCCCTCGGCAGCCGCTCCTGCCGGGAGGAGGTGTCGGGGCGAGCTCTGTCCCCCTGGCCACCCCCTGGGCATCGAGGCCCTGTGGAAGCCCCTGCGACTGAGCACTAGAGAAATCTCCCCAAAACCGGTGGCGCCCTCCCCTCGGGCGTGCTCTCCAGAGCCGTGTTGACACTAAGGTCCTCACGCAGAAAGTCTGCGGTGGCCCCGGGTGGGGGGCCTCTGTACCTCCCACAGGCCCGGGGGAGGCCGGGGTGAGGCCTGGGGGACGCCGAGTGCTGTCTCTCTCTGTCAGTGCTCCTCGCGCAGAGGATTTCCAGGAAACACGCGAGGGCAGGTGGGACTCTGAGCACCCCGAGACAGGCAGGCATCAGAGGCTTCTCTCCTTGGTGCTGTGTCCACTCGGCAGGTGACCAGAGATGGAGAAGGACCATATACACCCTGAGCTGGGCGGGGAGGCTGCCCCCGCGGCTGACTTTTCCTAGCGTCTTTGAAAGGCCGTCGACTGGGAAAGGCTGGCGTTCAGAGATGCATTGCACCACACGGCTCTCTCATCGGGACACCCCCAGGGGACGAGGCAGGGACCCCGAGGGGGCCGGCTCCATCTGCTGTGCTTCGGCCAGCGGCAGCGGGGCTTCCCGTGGGAGCTCAGACGCCCCCTGCCCTGGGGGGCAAGGGGGTCTCTTTGCAACCCTTCACTCCCTGGACCCACTGCAAGTTCCTGGGAAGGCCTGGCTGTAGCCCCAGGGACACTGAGCTGAAGGAAAACAGGGAGCTGAGCCCTTGTAACCTTTGCGGCAGACGCTCTGGCTTCCATCGCCGGGCTGGCTGTCCGTCCAAGTCTTGTCTGCAAGAACCCCATGAGGGCAGATGTGGACCTGGCACCACCCCTTCCCTACCACCATCCCGATGTCCTCCGGTTATTAGTGTCCGCCCCAGAGGCCGGGGCGAGGATCTGTCGAGGGGTCAACAGCCTCTGCTTCCTGGATCTTGTCCTTCCCGGAGGCCCTGCCTCCCAGTCTCTCCATCCCCAAAACCGCGGAGCCGGGAGGTCGGAGAGATGCCCACCTGAGACCCCTGGGCCGCTCTCTGTCACCCCCACTTTCCCAGCTGACAGCTGCCGCGTTCCTGCCCGCAGAGACGCAGTCTTTGGCTGTTGCCCTAGTAACAGAATTGTTAAGCTAAGTTGTAGATTATCTGTGCCTGGTGAGCTGACGTCTGTCACATTCACCCTCCTCATCCTCCCTTCCCTCCGTCGCCAGCTCCGGGCCCTCCCAGCCTCACACCTGGACAGCTGTCCCTGGCTCCTCTGTGGCCTTGTGCCCCCACCCACCTTCCCCTCCCGGCTCTGTGAGGCCCTTTCCTGGTCTTGGAACCCCCACACTGGCCAACTCCCCATATCCTGAGTGCCCCACGGTGCTTCCTGCTGCCCACAGTGCCGTGTGCTCCAGCCGAGAGCCCCTGGCCGTGGCCGGCCGTGGGCAGGGATGGGATGGAGCCAGCAGGGGCTACAGGGGGACTCCAGAGGGCAGAGTGGGGGCTGGCTGGGTGGGAGGCAGCGAGGTGTAATATTTAGGGTTAGGGTAGGGTGTCACTGTTGGGTGTCGGTGTTGGCTGTTGGGTGTACGCCCACATATGTGGTGGTGGCCAAGGAGGAAGAGGTTGCAGGTGGAGGGACAGGGTAAACTGGGCAATATTTCCTCCATGGATGTTCTTTGCAGCTCCTGAGGGAAGATGCTCTGGGAATCCAGGGGCCACAGATGTCCCTGCAGGACGTGGAACTCAGACACCAGGGTTAACCGGAGAGGCCGACGTGATGGGTCGGGAGGGGGTCTCAGGGTGGGCTGGTCAGGCCCCGAGGGTGGAGCCTCATCCGCTGGATTAGTTTCTCAGGAAAGGGGCCCAGGGAGCGTCTGTGGGGTTGGGGGGTGCATGGAGTCTGAGACTGGAGGCAGGCCTTCCCCTGACCACACGGGAGCCCCGACCTCAGGCCTCCAGCTCCCGGACTAGGGAGGGGTCCGGGAGCTGTTTGCAAGGCAGCCCAGGGTACCGCCACGGCAGCCCAAGCGGAACGAGACACCAGCTGAGATGGGTTGGCTTTTAACCGTTTTCTGTTCTTCTAATTATGATGCCTCCACATGGAAACTTGGAAGTATCACCCCCCACCCCAACCCCTGTCATTCCAGGATCCTACGCTTCCAATAACCTGTGCATGCTTCAGTCTTATCTCATTAAGCCCGAACCTATAAAGATGTACATTTAATACCCAGAGTAAACTCTCCACGTGTTCCCCGTGAAGAATAACACTTGAGATATCTTTCAGAGCTGGTTCTGAGAAATTACACTTAGCTGCCAGAGAGAGAGAGAGAGAGAGGGAGAGAGAAAGAGGGAGGAGGCAGAAATGCATTAAAGTGCATCACACTCTTCGTGTTAAGGAAACTTGTGTAATGAAGTGTTCAGGGCCACGCCAGAGGCATGCGGGAGGGCCTCACAGGGACACCTGGTGGGTGCTGGCTGGCGCTGTGACACCCGGCATCATTCACCCTCAGGCCCTCTTTCTCCCACTCTGCCCCTCGGCTGTTCCCGTCTGCCCCTCAAGACCCCGTGTAAGTCCCTGTCTAGTTCAGACGCTAGTTTTCCTTGGGTCCCTTCAGACAGTGTCACCCAGGCCTTCCTGGGCTTCACGGCCATTGTCCTCGAGGTGCAGCCTAAGCACTCATTTCCCCGGAACACTGGGAGCTCCTGGGGCTCGGGGACCTTGTCTGATTTATCTGCATATTTATGCTAAGCCCAGCTCCAAGCTCTGAGTAGGTCCTGAATCATTCTTGCTGAAGGGCGTCCCGTTAACGCTATTCCACTGCCAGTTAACAGTATGTGTCGCGATGTGACCCCAGTTTTTCGTAAGGAAGTGATCTGACCCCAGTCTTCTCTGTCGGGCTGCAAATGAAAGCCCCCCAGGGGCCTGTTGAAGGAGGGTGGTCTTCGCCGACAGGGCAGTGGGAGCAGGCAGCTCACCCAGGGGCTGTGCTGCCTTGTTAACAGGTGCAGGGGGCAGAGTAGAGGCCACAAAGGCATCACTTCCTTCACGTTGCTGATCGCATCCTGGGAGGCTCCGGATTCTCCGTCATGTCAGGTCTGACTTGTTCGGTGCTTCCGCTGTGAACCTGGGAGTCAGGCAGAGCGGCCGTCAGCCGAGAGACTGGTAACTTACTGAACTTCTATTCCGCTTTCTCCGGGAAGCGGAGACAGTCCCCTCTGGTGCCTAAGGTAGTTCTGAGTGTAAATGAAATATTCAGGCCACACGAGAACAGGGCACCTGGCCTGTGGGACCGTGCTTAACAAAACGTCCTCGCTACCGTTTCTGTCCGAGCTGGAGTGGTCGTGAGTCCCTAAAAAGGTCCCGCAGTCACGCCGAAGAACACAGCCACACAAGTTCCCCCGAAGAAACAGCCACTGCGGGGACCACTGCTCCCCGGCGGTGACGTAGGGTATGGCTGTGGTCAGCTTTGTGAGGACGGCCAGAGGTGAGAGCCGGTTCCAGAAGAATCACAAACGCCCTCTCTGCTCAGGTGGCCGGGAGGAAGCTGCTGAGACACCCGTGGGTCTGAGACCAGTGGATGGGGTTCCCGGACTGAACAGTCCATGGATGTGTTTGATGGAGCCGGGCCCCAGCCATGTGGGCACAGCCACTGGGGCATAGCCACGAGGGGCCCTCGGCCCCGTGCTGCTCAGGAAACCCTCGACAATGGACTTCCTTGGGGCCCTTCTGCGCCAGGCCGCCTCTGAGGCTGCCTCCCGTCCTCGCTGGGTGTGCCCTGTGATGCCCGGCCTTGCGGCTCGTTCTGACTGTGAGAGTGAGCGTGTGCAGACTGTGGTGAGTACACAGGGCCGTCAGAAAGGGGACCCCGCACCTGTTTTGTTTCCTAAACTTTCCTCCCCGTGACTGCGTGTTGCTGCAGAGAGGAGTCACTTTATTCAACGCCCTCGGCCCTCACACTGTTCTCTCTCTCTCGTTCTCATGTTTGAAGGGCGGAGGTTTCTGGAGTCAGAGCACCCCAGTTCTGACTCCGGGAGGGACGCTGTGCCCGTGGAGGTCTGTGAAAGAGGTTGAGGCCTGAGGCAATGACCAGGTGTCCCTGTGAGGGCCTCCCGCGTGCCTCTGGCCTGGCCCGAAGCCCAGCTAACGTCCGTGCCAGGCCAGTGCCCATCCGAGGCTCCAGAGCTGCTGGCTGGGACCCCGTTCACCCCCCACCTCTTGCTTCGCAGCCCTGAAAACCGGGGCAGGCTGGGAGGGGTGGACTCGGGAGGTGGTCTAGCTGGGAAGAGCCTGCCGCTGGGAAGTCGGGGATCAGGGCGTCTGTCCTGTTGTTTCACGAGCTCACCGTGCAGCCCTGGGCGGGCACCTGTGTCCCAGGCTTCCCGTTGTCCTCTGCGGAACACAGGAGTTGCGGCTTTGGGGGTGGCCCAGGGGCCAGCACAGGGGCCCGTGTGGGGGACTCACTTTCCCTCGGAGCCGTGGAGCAGCACGCTCACACAGAGGAATGGATCCGCTGGGGCATCCCCGGTTCTGGCTGCTGCTTCTGGAGGCCAGAACGCCAGCGTGTCCGAAGTCACTGGCTCCTCCGACCCAGTCTCCTGACTCTCGGCCCCGCTAGATGCCTGGCCCCATGCCACGTTGCCCGCCGAGGCCTGTCCTGTGATCGCTGGCCTCCCAGACTTGCTGAGCTGCAGGATGGGGCCGCAGCCCCCCCACGGGAGGCAGCGAGGTGTCAATGGGCGAGCCGAGGTTTGGACTCGGAAGCTTCTCTGTCGAGTGGTGACGCCAGAACCTGCCACAGGTGATGTGACGTGCCCAGCCCCTGCCCAGCCCCACGTGCTGCCACAGCGGTCTGCGTGCCTGCGCACGACCAACACTCCGTCTTTTCCTGAGAGCGGCCTCACGCTGCGGTCTCCGCGGAGCTGCGGGCACCTGGAACCGTCGCTCTGGGCAGGTGTGGTGACGAGAGAGGGCGAGGAACTCAGAAATCCCTCCCCCATCCTCACTGCAAAATAATAAAACCATTTTTCTGAGTATAAAACCGTTTTTACTACTATGCGTTTTGCAAACAATGGAAAAGACAGGAATGTATAAGGGAGAAACTGAAAAGGCCTAATTCCATAGCCACGGTTCACACCTGGGTGCACTCCCGATGGGGACAGGGCCACTCAGGCCCTGGAGGCCTGGCCTCCCGCTGGCCACTCAGCACTGAAGCCAACGTCCCTGTCCCCGAGGTGGCCCCGCCGTGACCGGGAGCAGGCAGGGTCATGCCACGACTACCTGGCTGTTTCTCTGGCAATTTATCCTGAGTGCCGCTTGCTTTTTACTCGGCTTTGTGACAGGTAAAGGGGTTACGTTTTTCTCTAGAGTGATATATCTACTCAGTGTTTTCCTCCAGGTTTTATGCCTGAAAAACCTTTCTCTCTCCTGAGCTCCGGCCACTCTTCAGCTCCCATTTCTCCTTTTGCTTCCTTTTTGGAAAAAAGAACCAGTTTCGTTTCCATGTTCAACTCTTGGCTCCCTCTGGGGTTTGTCTCGTTTTATGGTGAAGGATCTGCCGGTGATGCCCCCCGGTCTTTCCGGGCACCATGCCGAGCTCGACTGCAGGCTGGCTCTTTAGCTTCTTTAACGCCTCTGCCCTCCTTCAGAGGCGAGGAGGGAAGACTTCCTGGAGGAGGTGGTGCTCCACCTGAGTTTGGATGGGTACGGACGAGACGGAGGCAAAGGTCTCCCTGATCATGACGGCCCGAGTCAGGAAAGGGTGTCTGGGGGAACGTCGGGGTGGGGGGGACTCTCTCAGGTGGAGGCACTTGACAAAGGAGCAGCGTCGAGGAATTAGGGAAGGTGGGGGGCTGGGTAATGACAAGTGCCTCCCGAGTGGGGTTTGAAAAGGAGTGGGAGGCCCGTGGCAGCCTTAATTGCCGAGAAGAGTTAGGAGGAGGCATGTGACAGACGCAACGGGCCTGTCTGATCCGTCACTTCTCCAGACAGGTACCCACCGCCCGCCTCCCTCTCGGCTGGAGAGGAAAGGGCCCTCCCGTGGCCACGCCGACGCTGCCACGCAGCACCCAGCCGTGGGACGGGGGACGTGTCCTGTCCCCTCAGGAAGAAGAGCGCCCCCTCAGGTCGCCGCGCATTTCTTCAACAATAATAACGTGCGAGGTGCCTGACGGGGCTTTGAGTCGGGCGAAACGATTTCTTCCTTCCGAAAATAAGAAACGGCTTGTTTGGGTCCCCGCCCAATGCTTGCTTGCGGCTTTCCCTCGGAAACCCAGGCGGACACCGCTGTTGGGGGCCTGTGCGGCCAGCCCTTCCTTCTGTGTTCAGAGCGGGTGTGCAGGTGTGCGTGAAGCCGCGTCTTTAAGACGAATGCAGTATGCAGGGGGCATGAGAACTGATGCAGGGTCAGTGGCTTCTGGTTCGAAACGTGGCCGCCGTGTGGGAGGCTGCCGGAGCCAACCGACAGACGACTCCAAGACAGAGCAGCGGCCGTGGACTGCCCTGACCCAGGCGCCGGGGTTTCCGCACGGGATGGCGGGATGGCGAGAGAGGGCCGGGGGTGGGGAGGGACGAGGTTTTCCTAACGGAACAGGGGTGCCGGGGGAGGAAGCCGCTGGGACCCAGAAGAGGCTCCATGTGGCTGAGGAAACAGGAGGCTTCTCCCACCGGGGGCAGGGAGATGAGACCAAACCCAAGGTTCCACCCAACTTGCACTTAGACCCCAGGGCTCTCTGAGTGAGGAGTCTGTGAGATTCTCCCACAGGCTCTGGTGTCTCCTAGACCGAGGGGTCTCGGGGATACACGCATTACACACAGTAATAGATCACTACATTGTGTATGCGTGCGACCTCCCCGAGCGTCACTGGTTATGACTGTAGCACTCTGCAGTTTGCGGGGCCCCACCCACAGACGCTGCGGCCTCTCTCCTGCTACAGGGATGCCCTGCGACCAGTGACCAAAATCTCAGTGGAGTAAAGTAACCGTGGTGCTGTGGTCCCCGGGCCAGGAGGTCCGAGTGAGAGGCAGCTCGGCTGGTCTCGGCTCGGCTCATTCGGAGCACCGGAGGCCGGTGGCAGCCCGCTGCTCTGGGCTCTCCCGCGTTCCACCGAGCTGACCCGGGCACCTTGTCATGGTGACCGGGCGGGGGGGGCGGTGAGAAAAGAGGTTTGGCTGCTCCTTCCACTTAGCAAAGCCGGGGGTCTTAACTGCGGTGTCGGACAGCCAGGTGTGGGGCTGTAAGTATGTCTGAGACTTGGAGGTGCCGGCGGGGCTGAAGTGGTCCCTTCCCAGGAGCTCTGGGCGGACGTACTCCCTGAGCCTTCTGTCCCCGGTGATGTGGGAGCGCCGGTCGCAGGAGCCGGCCGCGCTGCAGGGCTGTGCCGGAAGCCAGGGCTCCATTATGGGCAGCCCTCTCCAAGGCATTGCAGAAGTTCATGGACTTGGCCTGGTTACTCGAACTTGAAATAAAGCATTTGCATTGGGAAAAAAACCAGACATACCAAGTGCCTCCAGTTAGCGAAGCGGAGGGCTGGAGGCACTATTAGCCGCGATGGGGCAATCAGAATCACCCCGGGGTGGTTCGCCCCTGGACGGCAGTAAAAACAGATCTCTGGGTATCGCTCCCCGGCCATTCAGCCTCTGGGGCCTGCACAGGGCCCTGTGTCTGGCGAGTCTAACAGGCGCCCTCAGGTGAGGGCGGTGTGGCTGTTCAGGGGCACACTGGCAAGGACAGTGGGAGGAGAGTCACACTCCTCCGCCGGCACTGTGCAGACGAGCCATCTGAGGACCCCGTGAAAATCGGGGCTCGTTAGGTGAGCAGGTCGGGGTTGGGGACAGAGGTTCAGTGGGTCTCATGCTCCCGTGGAGCAGATTGGTTGTCCTGGGGACCGCCTTCGGAGTGGTGAGGCTGTGGGACACACGTGGTGAGGGTAAAAAGCCCTGGTTCCCGCCCAAGGAGCTTGCTGGCTAGTGCAGAGAGACCGCCGTGTCTCCGCACGGGCTGTCCCAATAACGACCCCAAACTGTTACAGATGGAGTCGCCCACACACGTACTCCCTGGCACGCTCATAATGAGGCGTCCTGAAAAAACATGGTGCATGCATTTATCTCGATAAATTGTTTCACAAGATAGACAAGTGCATTACGTAGGTGACACAGATTTCCGTCCCACATGGTTAATATCTCCAGCAGAAATATTGGTGCTAAAGAGGCAAGCCCTCATTTTCCCGCAAACGCACTGACGTGGAAAACTCCATTTCCCGGGAACGCTGGTAAATCTGTGTTGTGTGCGGGGCTCCGTATGTCGCTGGTGCTCGTGAATTGTTCAGTTTTATTAACCTCATTAGCAGGGGTAACGCTTGCTTTGTAACAACCGGGACGGCCATCTGGAGCCTGGAGCCCCAGAGTCTGCGGCCCCAGTAGAAGGAGGGGAGCCTCGCGATGGGGTTCCAGCCCAGCGCTCTCCTGCCCGCGGGCACCGGCGTGCTCGGCCGCTGGGCACACGAGGACCTGACTGATGTGACGTTCGTCCTGGCTCCGGAGGAAACGGGAACAAAGCGAAGAGAGGGACACGCAGAGCGTGTGGGGCTGCCTACTGTGACTTCCCTGTTGAGATTTCTTCTCATCTTCCCAGCTACTCGAACAGTGGCTTTCCACCACCGTGTCCCCTTACAGCCCCGGTGACCCCTGACTCTGCCCCGGGCGTCCTGACCAGCGAGCCGGGTGATGGGGTGAATTGGGGTGGAGCGCCTGAGTCTTGTTAGGAGGTTAGGATCTCCTTACCTAGCGGAGGCGGGGAGACCGCCAAGCACGGCGGAACGGTAGCAACCTTGCACGCCTGCCTGGTGGGTCTCGGAGGCGCCTCTCTCCGCCTTCCCCAGACCCACCTGTTCCGGCTCCGCGGAACTGCAGAAAGCAGCGTTCTGAGATGACATGCGGCAGCAGTTCAGGGGTACAGACTGGACTGCCCCCCGCCCCCTGCTGCTCCTGGAACAGCCCCCTCAGGGTGAGGGGAGGTGCTGGAGAAACTGTGCGCGTGGGCATAGCCCCTGTGCTGTGGACCCGAGGGAGGAGAGAGAGCGTGCGCTTCTGCAGGTGGGAAAGAAGGCCCGCTGCAGGCCGGCAGGCGGCGGAGCGGGGTGGGGGGTGGGGTGTCAGGCCCACAGCGCTGTGCCTGCTCCTCCAGGGACCACCCGGTGCTCCCGGGGCAGGTGGCGGCTGCAGTCATCCCGTACTCCTGGCCCACAGCACTCCGCTGGCATCGCGGAAGGCGGCAATGTGCCCAAGCGCGAAACCTCATTTCCTGGCTTCCCTTGCACGTAGCCTCCTCACCACGTCCCGGTCATCGACCTCCCGGTGGATCCCCTGCGTGGCCGGCTCTCCGGGCAGGCTTTGTGTCACAGATTGCAGACTCACCTGGAACAGCGTCCATTTTCCCTACTTCCCGTTCCCCTTCCCGCTGCCTGGAATTTGAAGGTGGTGCCTGGGATTCCAGGGGTGGTCCTGGGCTGCGTGTGGACCCCGTGCGCTGAGGGTGGTGGAGCAGGGAAGTCAGAAGGACCCCAGTCCCTGCGGATTGGGTATCGCCCCAGGTGGCCTCCCCACGGAACCACTTCCTGGTTTCAGGCTCAGTTACCTGGGGTTTTGCCTTGGGTGCTGCCACATCCGACCCAGCGTTCGCGGGTGGGCCCCGGGCTCAGGAAGCGGCTGGCCTCTGGGGCTGTGTGGCCTGGGGCATTCAGTACCTGCACAGGGTCCCTACCGCAGGGCTTGTCACTGTCCACTCAGAGTCACAGGGGACACAGCCAGTGCCTGGGCGTCACAGGGCTCCGCCGATGTGCGGAGGGTTGGGATCCGAGGCACGCCCAGCACCCGCGAGAGGCCACGGAGCCGGGCCTCTACCTTTGGGGCCCAAGCTTAGTATCGGGCACATAGGAAAGAGGGGTTCCTGGGACCTGGGAAGAAACGAGGACCCCGGACCCACACCCTGCTCAAGCTCGCAGCGGAGACAGGACCCACAGGGCGGGGGCGCATCTCTCTGTGGCGACTTCGTGTGTGTCTGGGTTTCGGCGGCCGAATGCGGCAGACGGAGCCGGGCCGGGCTCGGCTCTGGGTGGCCTCTCTGTGCGCACACAGTTCTTCCTTAGCTGCGCCAGCCTCGGGGGCCCTGGCCCGTGGGCCTCAGCCTGTAATTCCAACAAAGGACACCTGGCTTAAAACAAGTTACGCCCACTAAAGTTTACTATCTTGGAGCGCAAAGGTCTATGGGTTTTACCTTACGCACCGAGTGTGGTCACGACCACCACACACAGGACACAGGACAATGCTGGTGTCTGAGTGCACCCCCCCACGCTATGCGGCGGTTTCATTAAAAAACAAACAAACAACAGCTTCTTGACACTGGATCACATCCCACACGTTTAAAGTGTGCAGTTGAATGGTTTTTAGTGTATTCACAGATATGTGCAACCATCGCCAGCCCATCTGAGGACATTTTCACCGCCGCGGAGAGACCCTCTGTTCCCACCGGGTATGGGTTGTAATCACTCTCATTTTCCGCGTCCTCGCCACCCCTCGTCATTTCCTGGTCTCTGCTCACAGCCACCCCAGTGGGGGCAACGCTACAAGGCACGATAATTTGGGGGAGGGGGTTGCAATATCCTCAGTCTGAGTGAAAAGGTGGAGATTTTTGATTTTTGCCTTAAACCCATCGAAGCTTAGCGAAACATAGATGTTCAGCATGAGGGGTCTAAGGGGGGATTGGCAGAGAAAACGAATAAATTGTCTAGAACACAGAATACGAGAAAGGGCAAAACGTCACAATATGAATGTCGTGGGCCTCACGAACCCTCCACTTTAGATGCATTTGTTCCCACAACGCACCAGGCTGCGGGCTAGGCGCCGGCACCGCAGCCTGATCCAGCAGGAACCAAGCCTGCAGAGTGCGTGGTGGGGTGCACGGTGGCGAGTGGGGTGGGGGTGGGGGGGCTCTTCACACCGTCTGGATAGCAGGAAGGCTTCCTGGAGGTGAAAAGTGAAGAAATTCTGGGTGTATTTGTGGGGCGATTGGTGCTGCAATATTTGGAAAATATCGGCTCTGGTTGGCCCATTTTTTTTTTAAGCCCTTTTGGCTGCAGTCGCAATGGGAATCTGATTGCCTTCTTTCCCCGCTGCGGTGGACGGGGGTGGCTCTTCCCGGGGGAAAAGAAATCGTAGCCAAGACTTTTGTCAATACTGCTGGCCTTTGAGCATTTGCACTAATTAAAGGGGAGCCTCTCATTCAGGATGGTAACAATCTAAACAGGGTTTGTGTGGACTCGAGAATATGTGTCTTCTGTTGGTTCCCAGATGTGGCCGTGGGACACATTTCCGGAACACGCAGGCCCGACTCCATCCCCGAGGGCTGGCAGACGGAGCCCGTGGTCCCTCCGGTGGACGCTCTGCCAGGGCTGCTGGCTCCCCTCTTCCCTGCGGGGAGAGAGGATCGTTTGGGCTTTAGGTCGTCTTGTTTCCTGGTTTTTGACAGACAGGCAGAATCATTTGGACCCTCTCGATCTAGCCAAGAGGTGGCAAACATTCTCAGAGATCAGCCTGGCTGCTCGTTCCCTCCTGGCACCATAAAAACTTGTCGCCAAATCCATGGGAAGTGCATTTCTTCTGGTAGGATAAATTTTTGTTTCTCCTATGCAAGAGAAGCCCCCCTGTGGCCTTTTAAATCAGCACAAATAACCGACTTAGCTCCAGACATCCACCCAGGCCCATCACGCAGCATACACACATGGGAAATGGACCGCGCTTTAGAAGGCTTGCTTCTGAGGGGCCACCAATGGAGAACAGACCCTTCTCCCAAATACATAATGTTACCAGTGGGCCCAAATGAGAAACAGATTCACAGGCACGCAGTAACACCCGGAACTCATTTGGGGCGCTTCTGGGAAATTAGCGACCTGTCTTTAATAAATATTTTTAGAAGTTTGGGAAAATAAGGATCCTTGAGTATCTGGTTTGAATGGATGATAAAAGTGAATTGTAATTAGCACATCAGTTATGAATTTGTAATCTACCACGACATAGCAAATTATCCCCAAACTGAGTGGCCGAAGGTAACAAGAAACATCTACTATCTACAGAGTTTCCGGAAATGGAGCATCTGGGCGGTTATGGCTCAGGGACTCGGCGGAGACTGTAGTCAGGATGCCGTCTGAGTCTTTGTCCGTCATCTGGAGGCTCGGTGACTGCAGGATCTGCTTCTACCGGGGCACGTCTCGTGGTGCCAGAAGGCCCTTGCCTCGATTTTTCTTCAAGGAAGAGCCCCTCCCCGCAGGGCGGATGAAGTGTCCCTGTGGAGTGTCAGCCAGCCAGCCAGCCCGCTCCCCCTAGGACAGGATCCGGGAAGGCTGGGCAGAGGCAGGAACGTCCCCTAGGACTAAGTGTGGGAAGTCGCACATCACCACTCCTGCTGCGGTTTCTGGACCACCCAAGAAGCAGCCCTGGGGCGTGTGGGGAAAGACTGCACAGGGCGTGCAGGGCGGGGGGCAGGGTCCCTGGGCGCCACTCACCGCCAGTCATTAATGCCCAAATCACAAGTGAGTCATTTGACCAGAATGGGGTTGGGTAGCTCTCCTCTGGCAATCTTCCCCCGAGTGCTGCCATTATAAAAAAAAAAAATTTCCAAGGGTGTGAAGCCCAGCTGTGAGCTTGAGCTCTTTGAGGGAAAAGGCTTCAGATCCACAGCGATGGGCCATTGAGCAGGGTTCCGGAAGCTGGACTGCAGTCTTCGTTGCTGTGAGCAGAGAGCCCTCAGGGCCCGGTACCCCCCCAGAGTCTCTGAAACACGTGGCAGGCCTGTCACGGCGAGTCCCTGCTGTGTGGTGTCTCCACGAGGCCCGTTAGGGTGTCCCAGGAGCTCCCAACCACCTTCCCACGCCCGATGACGTCCCCTCCTGTCACATGCCACGCGCTCGTGGGCCAGTCCTCAGATGAGGGGCATTGCGCACACCATGTGCTGCTATCCCCGGTCGGGCTTTTCGATTCTGGAATGCCAGTGAGTGAGAGAGGGCTCATTGCAGGCAGACACTCACCTCTCTTCTGGTTTGTGTAAATAAGGAAGGCGTGTGCACGTCGCTGTGGCCTGTAACAAACCCTCTGCAAGACCCGGAGTCCTCTGCCAGTGACCGAGGGCCCCAGCAGGGACCCCAGCGTGTGGGGCCACAGTGTGAAACCTGGGCCGGCCTCTGCATCACTCCCTGCTTCACGGCAGCTTGCGAGATGTGCCACTGACATGGGGGAGGGGCGCCCTGGGTGGCTGGGTGTGTGTCCTGGGCTCCTTCCTGTCCGTCGAGACAGGCCCACTGTCCCCAGCGTGGATGGTGAGACATAGGTCCAGTCCTGTCGTGGATGTTGGCTTGCCACCTGCCGAAGGTTCTGCAGATGGCCTCCTGGGTTCCCATGTCCACTCCCTGTCTTTGTTCTCCTCCCCCTCCTTCTCCAGTTCTGTCCGCTCTGTGCTCGACCGGGTCCCTGTGCTGCCGCGGTTGGTGCGGGCGCGTTTGCCGAGCTCACCCCCTGGATCTGAGCTGTGCCGAACCTCCTCTGTCCTCCGGGACCCCCCATGTGGGTCCATCCTTGGCCCCCTGCAGCCCAGGGGGGCACCACACAGCCACCATCCCCACAAATGCATCCACCCCTGGGGGACAAGCCGCCAATGACCTTTAGTCAGGGTCATCACCATAATTTTAACTCAAAAGTGAACATTTGCTTCCTTAAGGTCTTTTCCCTTTTTCTTAGTAAATGAGGGGATTTGCACGGGAGTTTTTCCCTCCCCTTTGACACATGAGAAAGCCAAGTTGGGAGAGGCTAAGCCACGCAGCCACAAAGTATGGGGACAGGGTGCCCCATCCTCCGGACACCCGTCTTGGTGGCTGTCATCATGCCAGACGGCGCTGAGCCTGTCAGGACCCGCAGTGCCACAGGCCGGATTGGTCCTCGGATTCTGCGATGAGTGTGCCCGACGGCAAATCTTTTAGGGATGATCTTGTCACAAACGCCGGACTCTTTGAAGAGAAAGTGTGGACGTTGTTCACTCACATTACCCCAAGAAATTAAGACAAGAAAACGTGCCCGGCCTGACCGTCCCCGGAATGATCTCGTGACAGCCTGTGAGCCTTCCAAGGTTAAGTCCGACCGGGGGCATGCTGCTGGAGGGAGGGTGGCGGGGGTGGAAGTGTCAGGGTTCTGGGCGGTTGGAAGGAAGCGGAGTCACAGCCCTTCCTGCATGTCCTTCGTGCACCCACGGCAGACAGGGCAGAGCGCAGATGCCAGGAGCGCGCTCGCTCTTGAAGCCCTCCCTGCCGTGGGCGCACCCCGGTCCTGACCCGTGAGACCCTCGGGGCCCAGTTTGGAGAGCAGCAGAGCCTGGGCCCTGGGAGGCCCCCTCCTTGGTGCTCCGTGGGACGGGTTTGTGCTTGACCCAGGGATGCCTCGGAGAACCCCGTGGGCCTTCCAGCCCGCGGGCGTCGGGCCTTCCAGCTCCTCAGAGGCGCTGGGTCTCAGAGCCCATGGGGTCGCCCTCTGTCCGCTGGTCTGCGTTTCTGCGCACTAACCTGACCCCAGCTTCGGCGTTGGGAACTGCGCCGCCGTTCTCATCGGATCTTTGCTGCGGCTCTCCTCCCCTGCCCTGTCCTCACACCTGCTCCTGAGGGGACGCGGGAGGGGACGCGGGAGGGGACAGGTGAGAGCGTGAGCTTGTCACTCAACTTGGGAAGGCGGAGTAAGGTGAGACCTCGACAGAGGAAGTGTGAACGGCAGATGGGGTTCGGTTTTGTTCACTGATGCTGCTTCGCTGAGACACCGCGTGTATCAACTAGAGAGCTGCGTGGGAAGGAGGAGAGGGCAGAGGCCCAGAGCAACCGCCCCCAGGCCGATTCCCAGGCGGGGGCGCTTGGGGGCTCCTCTGAGGAGGCTGTGACTCCCCCCCTCCCCGCCCCCAGTCTTACTTCGCACAGGGGCGCTGAGACCCTGGGGAGGTGTGCTAGGACGCTGGGAGGTGGCTGGCTCTCATGGGATCACTCAGGCGGCGGCGGCTGTCACAGAGCTTTCTTCTGGATTGGAGCCGTGTGCGAGGAAGAAGCGCGTCTAGCCAGAGCTTCCTCCGGGGGCCGAAGCGCAGGCCCCTGGCGCTCCACGTGCCGCCAGCAGCATCGCGGTCGTAGGGATGCGCTCGAATGGAAGTCTCGCCCCAGCCAGAGCTGCGGAGTTGGAAACTGGGCGTGTGGCCCAGCAACCTGCATCTCAACAAGCCCTCGTGGCCCCTCTCCCTGCTCCGGCTTGGGCGCTGCGGGGCTGGGCCGCTCGGCGTGCGGGGCCCTGGAGCCAGACTTCCTCCGAGGGGCTCCGGGAACGGCCACGCGTTCGCTGCGAGCCTCTGCACAAACCGCGCGGTCTCCCGGTGCTGTGGTTTTCCTGTCCGTGATTACTGGGGGATGATTCGAGTGCCAGCTTCAGAAAGTTGGTGCAAGCATTGGACGTGTGGGTTTGCTGAGAACAGGGCCCCGCGCAGGTACAAGCTCAGGAGCGCCAGCCCTCGTTTCTGGGAGACGCGTAGTCCTGGCAGCAGCTGAGGGCCCGCCTCTCCCGCTAGCCCCGCCCCTCCAAAGCCCCACCCACCCGAGAGCCCGCCCCCAAAGAGCCCCGCCCCTTCTAAGAACCACGCGTCTCTCCTGCGGCCTTCTCCGAGGGGCTGCACTGGGTGGGACGGGCGTGTCCTAGCTCTTCTGCGGAGTCCTGCACGCGGCTCCCGGGGGAGCCCTGAATTATGAGAACCACACTTCTCTTTGTTAGCGTTGCTGAGGCCCCGCCCGGCCCGTGGGACGGACAACTGATTCTTCTGTGTTTTTCTGGGAACAAGCCCACACAGGGGTTTTGTGAAATTCACACAAAACTCCCCAAATAATATCATCTGAAATTACCGTCAAATACTTTTAAAAACTAGCTTCTCCAGGCTCTCTAAAACGGTGCGTTTGGCGAAAGAGCCCAGACAGAACCAGACGACTATTCCGGGGGGCGCTGTGGCAACATTTTGGGGGGTACGTTTCCCCCAGCCAGCTCTGGCAGACGCACGCACCCACCCAGCCTCGGGGTGCAGCTCCCAGGCGAGGGGGTGGCATCCCAGCACCCCTCCTCCGGGTCTGGAAACTTTCCCAAGATGAGATGCAGCTTGACCAAATTAAAGTGCTGTCAGTGGGATGAAGAACACCAGCGCCACTGGGGTTTTCGCTTGGCAGCGCCAGCGGCCACGCCGGCTCACCGTCGGCGCGGCTGGGCAGGCTCCATCCTGCAGAAGCCTCTGCTGGAACGCGGGTTGTTCAGGGGAAGTCCGCTGGAGTTGGGAGGACCTGGGATTAAGCACAGCAGCCTGGGGGGCCCGGCAGCCTCTTTCCCTGTTCTTGGTGGGGTCGCTGAGCAGACGGGGAGGACACAGCCAGAGCAGGCAGGGCCAAGGTCATCGCGCAGGAGGCTCCCTGAGCCCTGGCCACCAGCCTGAGGTTCCAACAGGTCTCTCTCCTGCCCGTAGGCCACCTTCTGAGCACCTTTGAGACTGAAGAGCAGGTTCTGGAGCCCTGGCCCGGTCCCACAGGCTGGGCACAGGCCTGGGCTGGGGGCTGGGGGTACTCCCTGGGGATCGTGTCCTCTCGGTGCCTCCACTCCCGGCCCACCCTCCTGCCCCGCTGGCTCCTCTTGAACTCCCCGGTGCATTAGCTGTGCATTAGCTGGTTGCTTTGACAACAGTGGGGAGGACAGAGTGGGGGATGTGAGGTCGAGGACAGCAATGCCACATCCTGGTGACAGAACCAAGGAGAGGAACAGTGCCAGCAAATGGCAGCGGAGAGCCCAGGGCCCTGGGCTGGGGCTTCTCAGGCCCTCCCTGGCCCCTTTGGGCGCCTCCAGGAACCGGAAACTAAAGGTTTTCTCTCAGAGGACAGAGCCGGTGGCCTGCCAAGAGAAAAGCTAGCAGATGGCAACAGGTCGAAGCCCCGAGTTGGAACAAAATTTATGGTGGGGTTATCAGACCGAAGGAGGCGGCATGGGGAGACCTGGGCGGTGTCCCCCACAGGAATGTCCTGGGTCCTTCTGCACGAGAGGAATGAAGTGCGTGGGCCGGTGGGGCACCGGGCGATGCCGGGCAATGGCGCAGCCCCGGGTTTGGGCCTGCCCTCGGAGCCCAGGAAATACCTGGGCGTTGCCCGCTGGAGGCGCACTGATGTCCCACAGGGGTGGCGCCCAGCTGGAGGCCACACGCCCGTTTACAGGTCTCGTGGTTTCTTCCCAAGCTGCAGTGCCGGGCCTGGAAGAGGAGTCGGCATGAGTGGACCGGGTTTTCTCCGAGCGTGCATTATACACAGAGCTGCTTCCCAGGAGTGGGGGGTTCCCGCCGAGACCACCACGCTTGCTCTCCGTCCGCCGTCCTGGAGGGGAAGACATCTCCTGTCCCTCGAGGTCTATAGCGCGCTACTTGGGTTTGGAGATGAGACCAGAGCTTGGGAAGCTGGTCCTGCCTCCCCTCCCACGTGGTGGGGGTTTAATAAGATGCTGGCCTTCTCGGGCCTGGGGTCAGAGGTCAGGCAGCCAGTGGCCTGCATGGGGCCTTTTCCTGGGGTGCGACTGCTTTCCCTTTCTCTCTTTTCCTTTTGCTACAGAAGGAACGGATTTTTTTTTGAAGTTGCTCTTGCTTTGTGTTTCGTTTCCATGCTCTTTCGAGCTGGACTTTGGGCTGCAGGCGCCCCTGGACAGGAATGTGTCTGCCTTGGTGGCCTGTCTGCCTGCTGCTGCCCCTGCCCCACCCCTGGCCTGTCTAACTCTTGGACGCAGCAGCAGGAGGAGCTGCGGCCTCCCCGGGGTCAGACTTGGCCTCACCTGGGCTTTGAGGCTGGTATTCATGCCTCTGAGGCACCCGAGGAGGGCAGGAGCAGGCTGGCCTGGGGCCTGGGCCCGTGCTGCTGTCTGGGCTCATCTGGCCTGTGCCCTGGCCCCGGTGGCCTGTGCTCTGCAGCCGGGGCCCCACGCCGGTTGCCTGCCCATCACCAGCCCCTCCCTCAGGTTCCAGACATCCACTGGTGTCCTGGTCCTTCCCCTCCTCTCTCCAAGTCCGCACAGGCCCCTCGCCAGAGTCTTCTGCTCTTCTCTGACGTGTGACCTTTCCCAGGGTGCCCTCTGTTGTCACGCTGTCCTCGGCTGCCCTGACTCGCACCTGGGGCCTCAGCCCCCACGTCTGGACGGTGGGCTCCCGAACGCCGATGCTAAACTCCTGCCCGGTTGCCCGGACCAGCCGTTCTTGTTTGCTCCGCGGGGGCTGTTCTAGCGCACCCCGGCTGAACTCAGTGTCTTCCCCGAACCGGATCTCGTGCGTGGGATTGATGGGTCCCGTTCACCCAGTCCCCCGGGGGGAAATCTCAGAGTCATCCTGGACTCTTTCTCCCCCCACTTCAACCAGTCACACGTCTGCTGTTTCGACTTCCGGCATTCTTCTTGAACCCTGCCTCTCACGCCTGCTTTTCCTGCTCACAGCTGCTTGGCGGGCCCAAGCCCCTACCCTCCTTCACCCACAAAACACACGGTGATTCTCGAACAAGCATGGGCTGCACGAAGGTTGGTTGAAACAGCGAAGGAAGGAAGGAAGGAAGGAAGGAAGGAAGGAAGGAAGGAAGGAAATGAATGAATGAATGAACAACGTATCTAGACGCAGAGTGTCACCAGGGTTCAGTGAGGTGCTCCCTGGAAAGCGTGCTTAGCACACCGCTCGGCTCATTCAGGAACTGAGTAAACGTGACAGGTGGCATACAGGATGATGGTCCTGTAGATTAAACAGAGCAGAACATTCCTACTGCCCAGGGACACTGTAGCCAGGGGTATGATGCTGTGGCCAGCGGCGTGACGTCATAGCCAGAGGTGTTGCCGTGGAGATGTAAAGCAACACCTCACCCGGTGGTGGTGGTGACGCGGGTGCGCCCAAACCCAGTGCGTGGGCCCATTGCCACTTTAGCTTGCATCTGAAAGTTATACAACTGCTTTTCTCTGAAAGTATCCTCAGTTTGGGGGTTTAGCAGAGCCGCTGGCCTGGCCCTGGCTCACGGACCGGGCCAGCGTGCCAAGCATTCGGAGGCTGTGTGCCCCATCGGTCCCAGTGTCCTATTCCTCTCTCCTGATGCCTCTGCTCTGTGCTGCGCCCCGTGTTGGAGTCCGATTCCAGGTGTGAAAGTCGCTACGGCGCCAAATAAGGCTCAGAGAGCTCTATCGGGGGCCGGTCTGTCCCTCACTGCTGCCGCGTCACTCTGCGTCACTGGGAAGGGCGATCGGACTCGAATTTCTTGAGAACCTCTGGGGTTTCAGCGTTCACGGCGCCCTGAGCCCCGCACCGTGCTCTGAAGGAGGCGGACTGCGCCCATTTCAAAGAGGAGGAAACCGGGGGCGGAAGTGGCATCACCTGCCCAAGGCCTTGCTGTGTGGGAGGCCAGAGTCCGTGCTCGTCACCAGTGAGCCACACGCGTGACATTGCCCACGGCGCAGTGTCTGCAGCCTCCCGACCCTCCGGTCTAGTTCTAGAGTCACCAGCCCATGTCCCCTGAGGGCGACCGAGGGCCATTCCTGGCTCAGCACCTCCAGGGGGAGCGACGCCCCGTGGTACAAAGTGGGGTGGGGAGAGGCAGCTATCCTGGAACCACATTTGCTCAGGGCTCTGGAGGGTTGGAGATTCCTTTGGGCGCTCTCCCCAGGCAGGGGTGGGGTGGGGCCCGGCTGGGACACTGGAGGACGGTGACAGCTGGCACAGGAGCAGGGACTCTGGCTGGCTGCTAAGTGGGCCATGTCTAAACCTGTCCCTGACCTTTCCCCAGGCACCTGCCCCATCTTATCTTGTTCCACTTCGGTGTGAAGGCTGTACAGCAGTTTAACGGTGAATGGAGACAACACCCAGAAATGCTCCCGTTAAGGAGGATATCTGTGTGGGGAATGGGGAGTCTGTGGTTGGGCCGGAGCTCCGGGCGAACCCCAGAGAGAGGCCTGGGTGACCCCTCTCTGCCTCGCACTCGGAAAACCTTCGTGGAAAGAACTGTCATTCTGTGGAGCTGGAGCGGGTTGAAAACAGTTCTCCAGGCTATAAAACTCACCCGCTGACACCAGCCCGGTCCCGTGAGCCAAAGACCAGCTTTCTGCCAGCCGCTGGTTTCCAGGGGCCGCCTCGGCCTCAGGCCGGAAAGCAATCGTTCACGCGTTTCCAGACAGCAAAGCTGTGTCTCCAGAGTGAAATAGAAGTGCAGGCCGGAGCCCCGTCACCGGCCAGTCCAGTGACAGACCGGGACATTGGCTGACCGGGAGTGTCTAGACATAATTACTCTCGTCCTGGTTTTAATTTGTAGTTTGTCCGTGTCCAGAAGTGTGGCTTGGCTCAGAACGTCTGTTTAGCAGCTTGCTTGTTTCATCCGGCCTTGGATTCGGCTTCCTTGGATGTCCCCCCCTCCCCGCCCCCCTTCCCCCATCGCTTTGGCTTGTTCTCTGCTGCGGAAACCAGGGACCGGATCGCCAGGGGCATCTGGATGGCTCCCTGGCTGGGGGAGGGCTCGACTGTGCTGGCCCAGAGGGGCTGGAACCCCTGACCCCTGATGTCGCCTGGCCAGCCACACTCCAGCCCTGGGGCTTGCTCTGGGGCTTTTGGGCGGTGGGGGGGGGGGGCTCAGCTGGCAGCCTGGGCGGGGCCACCCGGGCACAAATGTAAGCGAAGATGGGGGGCAGTCTCTAGGGCCAACTGGACAAATGCGTGTGGCCCACGGCCCGGATGCCTGGTGGGAGCGGGGAGGCGGGAGTGCAGCTGGGGGACTGACTGATGCCGAAACCCCCTGTGTCGCCACCTGGCAGATGTCCCCACACTGGGACCTGGCTGTGGGAAGGCTGCTGGACCACTTCTCAGGCCCATGAAGGACGTCAGAGGCCCAGGACGTGGAGGGACCTGTTTTTGACGCTGTTTTAGATGTTTCTGCTCGGTCGATAGCTTTGTTCATTTTTTAAAAAAGAAATGGCGGCTCTTGTGAGGCCAAGTTCGTGTGTGTCTCTGGGAGGCAGCTGTCGTTGAGGAGTTTCCCAGAATATATGTAACCACCTCCCGGTGGCTCAGACACCTGTGGAGCGGGGCCCGAGGCCCCAGGGACAGTGGTGTGCCCTCCTCAGCTGCTCTACCAGGC
>PVIA01015300.1:0-23236 GCA_004024845.1 Tonatia bakeri
ATGGGACCCAAGTGAGGGACAGTAAATTATCAACACATTGTGAATGTGATAATAGGGGGAACCTATCAATCGACAGTATAACCAGCTAAGCAAAGAAGATTATGTAGAAAGAAAAGAAAATACTATTGAAATAAAAAATGTCAGAAAAGAGAGAAAAAGATAATATAAATTTGCATGCAAAAACAAAAACAAACAAACATACCACAACAACCAAAGAAAACAACCAGAAGATGTATTACAGGAGAGATAGATTTGGAGCAGAAGTAATAACACTAAGATGGATGGGAAAGAATCATAAGGAATTGAGAGATATAAAAATATAAAGAGTTTTTTTTTTTAATAAAAAGTTGCTTAATAAACTAAAACAAAATCAAAGAAACAACATCAACAGGATAAGGGGGAAAAAAGAAAGAAGAAGAAAACACAGAGAGAGAGAGAGAAAGAAAAAATAAACAAAGAAACACCAACAACAAAAGTAAATTTAAAAAACAAACAAACCAAAAAAACATAAACAAAAAACAGACAAACAAACAGCAAAAAAACCCCCCAAACTCTTGTTGGTTTCTCACTGGCTAAATCAGTGTTTCTGTTCCTGCCAGTGCAAGCAGGCTGAGGAGTGAGCGGTTAGACTGCCTTTCCCCTTTCTAAGACAGAACTCAGTCAGACTCAGGGCTGGCCACCAGCTTTCCCCAGAAATGACTGCTGTCTCCGTCTGGGCTCAGGCCACAAGCTGCGGAGGTGGCAAGGGGTTGCGCCCCTCCCCCCGCTTCGCCACCACAGGCTCTATGCTCAGCGGAGCACCGGCCTCTCTTCTGGGTTCACGGTGCCTGGGCCGGGACTTCGAGGGGCCCCGTACTTCCCCTCGTGGGCTCCCCGTTCTCAGGAAGCGCTGTCTCTCCTCCGGTCTTGAGACGCGCCCTCCGGGGTTTGGGAAAGGTCGCACCCTTCCCTTTGCCTCCGCTGCGGACCCCAGGACCCGGGAATAGCTTTGTCTTTTCTGGGTTCTCCGTTTGAGTGAGGTGTCCAGCAGGGCACGCGCCCACGCCAAATCATCTCAGCTCCGGGAGCCCTTCCCTGTTCCCTGCCGGCTGTGGGGTCTCAGTCTTCCCCAAAACCACACACACCCCTGTTTGGGGGTGCGGGTGCCCACAGGAAGGACTCCACCCCCACGACAAGGCCTCTCTTGGTCCAACAGACTGGATACTCACTGTTCCCCGTGGGTGCACACAACTCCTGCGCTTCTGCTTTCCAGCCCCTGACTGGGGGGCGACTGTGCTCTCCCGGGTGCCCGGAGACAGACCCAGGGGTGCGGGGCCTGTCCGCACCCAGCACAGGACCCTTCTGGCCTCCTACCATCCATTCATTCAATATCTGGATAACTTCTGATGCCCTATTTTCATAAATGTTGCGATATCCGTGGTCTCCTGCTCTGTTTCTCCTCAGATCGGCCAAATTCTCCCCTGAGCACTGGAGAGGGGGATCAAGACTCCTCCTCCAAAGCTGCCATCTTCCTCCCCAAATTATTCTTTCTTAAAGATTCTTAAGAAAGAAATTATTCTCTTCTTAAGTGTTAAAGTCCAGCAACTTTACTAAGATTTTAAAAATATTGATCATTCTTCATGAGACTTTTCTGGGACTATTCAATTGTTAAATTCAAATTTAACTTCATTTCTTGTAAGCTTTTTTGAATTACATATTTTTAAATTATAAAGTAATCTAAATAAACATAAGATTATAGAGAATAAAAGATATTTCCATGTCTACCACCCAACTTTACCAAATTTTAAAGTTTTTCTACAATACCTTGGTTTTATTTTATTTTATTGCTTTTGGAAATATAATATAATTGAAGAGCCCAAAACCCCTAATTCAATTCCCCCTGACATCCTTAGGGGTAGGAATTATTTGTAATTTTATGTTTTTCATTCCCTCATACATTTTCCTCTATTAGTACATATGTGTGTAATACATATGTAGTACTTTGCATTTTATCAATTTCTATGAAATATTATAATATACTTATTATTCATTGTTTTTTCTTTATATAATACATTGTTTTAAATTCATCCATACCTAATACATATACTCTATATATCAATACTATATTTATTTTCCTTCTCATTTTATTACAAATTCTATAATTAAATTTCTTGTAGATTTCCTTATAAATATATGAAATTTTTTCTTAACTTTAGATAGAAATTGAATTGGCAGGTTATAGTTTATACACTTCTTCATTATTTAATATGTAAATACCACTAAATTTTTCTCCAAAGTGACTTTAATAATTTACATTTCCACTTGCATTATAAGTGTATTTTTAGTAATTTATGTCTTTGTCATGGCTGTTGTCAAATTAAAAAAATTTTGTCCAGCTTTTAAGTGTGAAATTTCATCTCGTGTAATTTGCCCTGACCACATTGTCAATGTTCATTGTTTCCTTTTTTGAGAATTTTCTCTGTACAAACTTTCTTTTAATCTTCACCCAATGACTGGTTATCTCTCGTACATGCCCCAACTGGGTACTGAGCCTGCGACGTAGGCATGTACCCTGACTGGGAATGGAACCTGTGACCTTTCGGTTAACAAGACAGCACTCTAACCAACTGAGCCATGTTGGCAAGGGCTTTAAACTTTTTATATTTTCTTTGAGTTGTCATTTTATTAGTGATTCATGGGAGTTTTTCTGAATTATGGATAATAATCCTTTCTTTTGTTTATTGCAAACATGTCTTCCCCAGTTTGTGGCTTTAAGACAAAAGTTAAGACAAAGTCTTTCTTGTCATAGAAAAATTTTGATATTTGGTATAGTTAATCATTTTTTTTCTCCCAATGAATAGATTGGGTTTTTTTTGTGTGTTATATTGAAGAAAACATACATTACCTCAGAACTAGAAATATTCTCCATTATATTCTTCAAAAACTGTGCTGTTCACATTGAAGTTTTTAATTCAACTGCTGTGTGTGTGTGTGTGTGTGTGTGTGTGAGAGAGAGAGAGAGAGAGAGAGAGAGAGAGAGTATGGACATAATTTTAATTTGTTTTCCTATTGCTCAAGAGTAAGTATACCATATACTTACTATCAATGCTGTGTGTATCAACTTTTCATATATGCCCACCTCATTTTTGGATTCTGCTTTATTTGTATATTAGACTACCCAGTTGCCAATAAAACACTATGTTAATTGCAATAGCTTCATAAATCTTGCTATTTTCCTCTTGTTCTTTTTCAAAATTTCTTAGCTCTTCTTGGTTCTTATTTTTTCCCCATATTTGTTTTACAATTAGCTTACCACATTTCACAAAAGCTTGTTAAAATTTTTGTTGTAATTGGTTTAAATTTATATTTTAATAAGGGAGAATTTATATTTTTATAATTTTGAGAGTCTCCATCCATGAATATATTTTCATACCCAGTTCTCCAATTTTTCTTGCCTTTTAATAATGTTCAGTAATTATTCACAGAATGTCTTTTGTAACTTTTGTTAGGTATGTATCTATGTATCATTCTCATTGCAATTAGAAATGAGATATCCTTTTTATTTCAATTTTTAATTTTTATGGTATATTTTAATATTTTATGAGTTGCTGTTATATTTAGGCAATCTTGCTGAAGTTTCTTATTCATTTTAATAATATTTCTGTATATGAGTGGTCTGCCTGGGAGGGATAGCTTCTGCTGCATGGGGTGTGACTCAGCATGGGGATCCTAATGGCTGTTCCTTCTGTTTTCTCTCCAGAGTTGCCAGCCCCAGACTTCCTCAGGTGTCTCTGGTCCATTCTTCCCTCCCTCTGCAGGAGCCCAGGGAAAGTGGTCCTACCCTGACAGCCTCATGTAAAGCAGAGTCATTGCAAAATTGATAATGGGATAGAAGACTACTGACCAAATTTTGAAGAAGGTGGTGGCAGACTCATTCTGGAGACTAAGGAAAAATTAAAGGCACAAAGAAAGATGCTCAGGACTTTCTGTGCTTAGTCTCCTGCATGCCTGCCCACCAGGCAGCCTGCCCTGAGGTTGAGGCTCTCCAAAGAAGCTAACTTTGAAGCTCACTCCTCTCCCTCCACAGTGTCTCTTCCCTGTTAAAGTCAGGCTGTTGGTTACTGATCAGAAATCATCTCTAATAAAATAGAACTCATAGAACTCAGTGCTCTGGGCAGGGACAGGCTAAGGTACTGGGAATGACTGAGTGTTTCTTATGTGCTAGTCTGCAACACATACATCATCTACTCAGTCACCACATAACCCAGACTTCTGTTCAGCATCCAGTCTGAAGGAAGCTTGGGATCTGGTGAGGGTCAGGAGTAGGTTATTGTATTAATTTCACCCTCTAGTCACTAGAGGCTCAGAGAGGTGAAGCTGCTTTTATATGTTCACACAAATCCTGCCTGGCTAGGATTTGAACCCTCATGTTTGTTTCTTAGCAGTGTTGCTGCTGTGCTGAGGCACACTGCTGCAGAAATATGACTTCATGGTGTCCTGTAAGTCTGGAATATTCTGCCCTGTGTGTACCTGCATCACCTGTCTGACCACTGCCTCAGAGCACCCCTTTCTGTGTGTGGTCCACCTCTGTCTCAGGAGCTTATTAACTGAAGGCCTGCACGGGTAATGCACTGGAACATTCTCTTTTCTATACTTATCATCAGAAAATATTGCAGAGCAAATATGCCCCCCTGCAGAGCCAAAAACAAGTTTCATTTAAGGTAGCACCAATTTTGCTAACCTCCCGTTGAGATATTTGCCAATTTGGCCCAGGTTGTGAGCTGCCTGGGCCCCAGGATCACCTCTTCTATGTAATGCTGTTCTTTAGTAAGTTCAAATTGCTGCAGGTTGCAGAGACTCTGTTATGTGATTTCAGCTCCCTTCACTTTGGGATCTAAGCAAGGTGATCTTCCATGTGGACCATACTTTGCTTATGTGGTTGCTCCTCTATTCTGACTTTCAAGCTTTAAATTTTCTAGCTAAGTTGTGGTCTGGCGAGGCAGAAATAGCATGCCCCAGCATCCAGGCACTGGGGACCTGGTCTCTGTCTTTGTCAGAGCAGTCACTGGGCTTCCAGTGGCTATTGACCAAGTGTGTGTTTTGATCATTGCTGTTGATTTCTGAGTGCAGTAAGACAGTCTGGGAATTATTATTCCTAGTTTGTAGAAAGGGGAACTTTCACCTTGGTGCTTTCCACAGAGCATCCCATAGTCCCCTGTCCACAAACGATGCAACCTCTGTTCCTACTAGCTCTTGTCAATGAGTCATATAGATCATGTTTCTAAGATCTGATGGAGACAAAACTCTGAAGGGAACAGGCTGTCTCAGTCCTCTTACTCTGCCATGGCCACCAGTGCACTCATCACGTTTCACTCAGACCTTCTCCAGACCACAAAGCTGCCTAGTGACAGACATGCTGGCCCTCGCAGGACCCCTGGTTGGACCACCGAGTGTCCATGCCTCCACTCAGAACTTCCCCTCCCTGCTTGCCCTTAAAAAACCTGATCATTGCCACTTCTCCATCCTCTCAGCTCCTTCTAGTGATGAGACGTAAATTATTATGAATGATTGTTTCCCTTGGGGGTTGATGGTGGGTTGGGTTCTTGTATTTGCCAGCCTAGTGACTGTTTCTAACACATACAACAACCACCTATTCACACAACTCTCCCAACCCTTTTTCCCCATCTCATTTACTTCTGGTTAAAATCGGCAATTTTTGTAACTGTCAACACATAAGAACATCCTTGTGATGTCCTAAAGGGATGCCTGACCTTGTGGTTTAAAAGCATCAGACCAGGGAATTGAGCCAATTGTTTCAGCCGGTGGGTCAGTTGTTACTTCTTGCTCTCAGCAAGCAGTGGTTTATAGAAATCTGAGCATGGACTCTCAATCCAGACTGTCTGGGCTTGAACCTTGGCTTTGCCACTTTCTAGCTCTGTGATCTCAGGTGACTTATTCAACCTCTCTGTACCTTCTTGGTAAAACTGGAACATGCTAGAATCTATTTCAAAGGGTTGTTATGAGGGTTGACTAACATATATAATGCACTTTGACCAATGCCAGGCACATGATATATCCTTGAAGCCTGATGAAAAACGTAATCTATTATTATAGTTATTTTAATAGTTTTCTTGTTATTGTCATTCTTTGCCACCTTAATAATAGTACATAAGAATTCTCAGTGCTTCTCAATTTAAAAAGTTCTAATATGCTGTGTCACTCCTCCAGCAGAGGTGAAAGTTGCAGGTTATGTCCAAGGTCAAAAAGTCAGGGACCTTTGTCTTAAACTTTATTCTAAGGGTTTCTCCTTCTCTTTCTTTTCTAAAATATCTTTTTACTACCCAATGTCCCCTCTTATAGAATAGGAGGAAAAGCTGAGAATGAATCAGTAAAACCACTCCTAATTACTGGGGAAAGAAAAATGCCTCTGAAGATAACTCATTTTGAGGATAGCCCATTAAAAAAATAATTACAAACAAAATCTACTGCCCATTCCAGAGCCAGCTGCAATTCTTTGCCAGTCACTGGAGTTCAAAGAGGGAGAGTTAAGGAAGGTCTTGAGGGGAATTACTTAATTTAGAACATTGGAGATCCAGCAATTATCTGTTGAAAAAAATTTGCTGAAACAATGTCCAACTTCTTATTCTTCCTGTTGCATAATAATTTCTGAACAACAATAATATGAACATAAAAATTGAAGGAATTAGTAATTTGTGTCAGAAATAATATTTCTGTATATTCTCTTCAGTTTTCTATAAGGCAATGTCTTACATGCAAAAGAAAATACTTTTGTCCCTTCTGTTTTAATTCTTATGACTATTATTTCTTTTTCTTGCTATATAACATAATTAGAGCCTTTGGTCTAATGTCAAACAGAAGTAGTTGTAGAGGGCATCTTTGCCTTATTCCTGACTTTAATATAATGCTTCTATATTTTCATCATTATACATGATGTTTGCTCTACTTTTAATAACTGTCTTTTATCAGATTAAAAGATATCTCTTCAGTTATTAGTTGTAAATAGTTTTTATTTCTAATCATATGTGAATGTTCAATTTTAGTGACTGTTTTGTTTTCCATTTATTATTTTTTAAATACTTTTGAATTTTATTGTTGTTCAAGTATAGTTTTCTGCCTTTTTCCCCCACCCTTCCCCACCACCTCAGACATCTGTTTTCCATTTATTAACATGATAAGCTAGTTTTTAAAGCAACTGCTAACAGAAATAAAGGGAGAAACTGACAAAAAACACTATGTAATTGGGAACCTAAATATTCCATTGGTAGTTTTAGATAGATCATCCAAACAAAAAATCAAGAAGAAATGTCAGCCTTAAATGACACATTAAATCAAATAGGCATAATTGGTATGTATAGAGTCTGTCATCCCAGAACATCAGATTATACATTCTTTTCCAGGGCATGGGATATTTTCAAAGATAGAACATATGTCGGGACACAAAACTAGCCTCATCAAAGTTAATGAATCTGCAACCATACTAAGCATATTCTCTGACCACAATGCTTTGAAATTAGAAATCAACTACAAAAAGAAAAGTAAAAAGAAAATAACTAAGTGTGTGGAGATTAAACAATATACTACTAAAACATGACTTGGCAATGAAGAAATAAAAGGAGAGATCAAATCCTGGCTGGTGTGGCTCAGTTGGTTGGGCATCAACCTGCAAACTGAAAGGTCATGGGTTCCATTCCTGGTCAGGACACATGCCTGGTGTGCAGGTTCCATCCCAAACTGGGATATGTGTAAGAGGCAACCAATCAATGTTTCTCTCTCACACTGATGTTTCTCTCCCTTTCTCCTTCTTTTCCCTGCTCTCCAGAATCATTAAAAGAAAGAAGATTTTAAAAGTTGATATCAAAATATATAGAAAGACAAATAAGAAAAACAATATAACATATCAAAACTTTTGGTGAAGGGCTCATGAAGTTATTATGTGGGGAAGACTTAGAGTGATGATGGAAATAAAATAAATGAATATTGGAAAAAAACTTCTGGCATGCAGTAAAACTAGTAATAACAAAGAAGTGTATATGTTATATAAGAAATATCTCAAGTAAACAACCTAACATTAGCTCTTAAAGAATTAGAAAAAGAAGAACAAAAGCAGCTCAGGGTCAGCAGAAGAAAATAATAATAAAATTTAGAGCAGATTTGAACAAAATTGAGAACAAAGAGACTAGGTAAAAATTAATACAATAAATAGCTTCCTCAATAAAGAAAAAAAGAGAAAAGATTCCAACAAAATTAGAAATGAAAGAAATTACCACAGACATCATAGAAATACAAGGGATCATACTAGAATACTATGAAAGACTATATTTCATTAAATTCAATAATCTAGAAAAATGGATGTTCCTAAAAATACAATATAACTTCTCCAGACTGACTCATAAAGAATTGGACATCTAAATAGATTGATCAACAGTGAAGAAGCTGAAACAATCATCAAAAACCTCACAAAAAGTAAAATTCCAGGACCAGATTGCTTTACTATTGAATTATACCAAATGTTCTAAGAAAATTTGATAACTATTCTTCTCAAACTCTTCCAAAAAATTGAAGAAGCAGCAATATTTCCTAACACATTTTATGAGGTCAACATAACCTTCATAATAAAACCTGGCAAAGATAACAAAAAAGAAAACTACAGACCAGTATCTCTCATTAGAACAAATAAAAACCCCCTAAACAAACTACTAGCAAATTGAATTTAACAATGCATTAAAAAATCACAGTCAAGTGGAGTTCATCCCAGGGGCACAAGGATGGTTCAACATATGCAAACTGATTAATGTGCTATACCACATGAATCAAATAAAAGATAAAAATCATATGATCTTATCAATAGATGCAGAAAAAGCATTTGCTAATATACAACACCCCCTTATGATGAAAAAACTCAATAAAATGGGTATAGAAGCAAAGTACCTCAACATAATAAAGGCCATATATGACAAACCCTCAGCTAATGTCATACTCAATGGTGAAAAACTGAAAAAATTTCATCTAAGATCAAGAATAAGACAATGATGTCCTCTCTCACCATTCTTATTCAACATAGTGCTTTAAGTTATAGCCAAAGGAATCAGAAAAGAGAAAGAAATAAAAAGTGTTCAAGCTGAGAAGTGTCACTTTTTGCAGATGACATGATTCTTTATAAAGAAAACCCTAAAGACTCCACCAAAAAATTGTTAGAAACAATAAACAAATATAGTAAAGTTGCAGGATAAAAAATCAATGTAAAAATATCCACTGTTTTTCTATATACTAATAATGAAATTTAAATAAATAAATAAATAAATAAATAAATAAATAAATAAATAAAATTCCTTTTGCAGTTGCAACAGCAACAAAAACTGAAACACCTGGGGATAAACTTATCAAAGGCTGTGAAGGACCTACATATTGAAAACTTCAAAACATTATTAAGAGAGATTGAAAAAGACACAGAGAAATGGTAAGATATTTTATGTTCATGGATTGGAAGGATCAACATAGTTAAAATATTCATATTACCCAAAGCAATACGGTGCTTTAATGCAATACCCATTAAAATTCTTGTGACATTTTTATTTATTTATTATTATTTTTTTATTGTTGTTCAAGTACAGTTGTCTCCATTTCAACCCAACATGGCTCCTCGCCCCACCTACCCTACCTTCCACCCTTCAACCTACCCCCTTTGACCTTGTCCATGTGCCCTTTATACATGTTCCTTGATGGACCTTCCCCTATTTTCCCCCATTATTCTTCTCCCACCTCCTCGCTGGTAACTGTCAGTTTGTTCTTTATTTTAGTTTTTGGTTACATTTTGCTTGCTTGTTTGTTTTGCTCATTAAGTTCCACTTATAGGTGAGATCTTATGGTATTTTTGTTTCACAACCTGGCTTATTTCACTTAGCATAATAATCTCCATTTTCATTCATACTGTCATGAAGGGTAGAAACTCCTTCTTTCTTTCTGCTGCATAGTATTCCATTGTGTAAATGTACCATAGTTTTTTTTTTTATCCATTCATTTACTGGTTGACATTTATGTTGCTTCTGACAAGTCTTTAAGCAGATTTGTTATAAAAAAAGAGAGAGGACCCAAATAAACACAATCAGAAATGAAAGAGGAGAGATTACAACTGATATCATAGAAATACAAAGGATTGTAAGATTACTAGAAAGAATTATATGACAAAAAATTGAAAACCTGGGTGAAGTGGACAAATTTCTAGAAAAATATAATCTCTTAAAAGTGAATGAAGAAGCAGAAAGCCTGAACAGAACTATAATACCTAGTGAAATCAAAGCAGTAATCGAAATCTCCTGTCACACAAAATCTCTTGATCTGACAGTTTCACAGAAAAATTTTACAAAAACATTTAAGAAAGAGTTAACCCTTATCCTACTCAGACTATT
The DNA here is from genome assembly GCA_004024845.1 of Tonatia bakeri. Taxonomy (NCBI): domain Eukaryota; kingdom Metazoa; phylum Chordata; class Mammalia; order Chiroptera; family Phyllostomidae; genus Tonatia; species Tonatia bakeri. Next base: position 10,407 of record PVIA01015300.1, read on the forward strand.
CCAAAAAATCCAAGAAGAGGGAACACTCCCAAACTCTTTTTACAAAGCCAGCATCATTATAATTCCAAAACCAGATAAAGACACAACAAAGAAAGAAAACTACAGGCCAATATTGCTGCTGAAGAATAGATGCTAAAATCCTCAACAAAAGATTGGAAAACTGCATCCAACAATATATTAAAATGATCAAGTGATACATATACCATGACCAAGTGGGATTCATCCCAGGGATGCATGGATGGTACAATATTCACAAATCAATAAATGTAATATATTGTTGGGAACCGCCCTGCCTGGTATCAGAAGCTGTAACCCCTGCTGAGGCTAAGGCTGAGGGAACGACCTTGGAACCATAAGCCAGCAAGGAATCAAGCTTATCTCCCTGGCAGGAGCACCACTTCTGCTCCTTTTACTTTACCCTGCCTGGTCCCCAATGCTTGGTCGGTTAGCCAATGACAGGTAAGATTCCCCAAGGGGGGAACAACCTAAGACAGGCAATATCATGTGGGAGGTCCCTAAGGAAGGACTTTGGGGGCTATAGCAAAAGGGGGTGATGGACCCTCGCCCCTTGGCTTTGACAAAGCCTGAGTTCTCATCATCTGAAAGAAAATATCCTTATCTCTTGGCTACCTTAGTTCCCTTGCTCCACCTAAGCCTGAAACAATGACAGAGGGTGGTGCAGCCCTGTACTGGAAAGAGCAGGTTCCCCGGGTGATCAGGCCTAAGAAAGAATACATAAAATCCTGTGAAACCTGCTTTGTTTAGAATGCTCTCAATTGAGTGAAAAGGGTCCAAGGAGGAAGTAAGTTTGTTCCTCAAAGTTTTACAGCTCTTTGACCCTGACTCAAAATAGGCCCTCAGTGTTTCTTGTTATTTGATCCATACTTCCCGGCAATGAGTAATGAGCTTTACCTGACTTCTTGTGTAAATGAACCCAATAAAAGCCTTTGAGGAAAAGGCTCTTGGTCCTTCTCCTTCAAGAGATCGGCCACCTTTCCTCCCCAAGCAGATCATGTCTTGGTAGACTTATTCTCATCTGTGGCGGACAGGGGACTCTGTGGGCAAAGCTCCCCCACAATACATCACATAAACAAAAGGAAAGAAAAAAATAATATGATCAGATTGATTTATGCTGAAAAAGCATTGTTAAGGTACACCACCTATTTATGATAAAAACACTCAGCAAAGTGGGAGGGAGCAGACCTCAACATAATAAAGGCCGTATATGAGAAACCATTAGCCAAAATCATTGTCAATGGGAAAAAAGTAAAAGCTTTCCCACTAAGATCAGGAAAAGATAAGGATGTCCACTTATACTACTTCTACTCAACATAATATTGGAAGTCCTAGCCACAGCAATCAGACAAGAAAAAGAAATAAAAGGCATCCAAATTGGAAAGGAAGAAGCAAAACTGTCATTGTTTGCAGATGACATGATAGTGTACATACAAAATCCTATGGACTCCCTAAAAAAAAGAACTCAACCTAATAAGTGAATTTGGCAAAACTGAGAGACACAAAGTCAGAAATTGGAGGCATTTCTGTACACCAACAGTGAAATATCAGAAACCAAAAACAGGAAAAAATCCCATTTGATATAACAACAAGAAAAGTAAAGTACCTGGGAATAAACCTAACCAAGGAGGTAAAAGATCTGTATTCAGAAAACTGCACAACACTGAAGGAAGAAATTAATGAAGACACAAACAAATGGAAGCATATACTATGTTCGTGGGTTGAAAGAATTAACATCATCAAAATGTCCATACTACACAAAACAACTCATAGATTCAACACAATCCCTATTAAAATACCAATTACATATTTCACAAATATAGAACAAACACTTTAAAAACTTATATGGAACCATAAATGACCCTCAACAGCTGCAGCAACTTTGAGAAAGAAGAACAAAGTAGGAGGAATCACAATACCTATTACGAAACCAATGCCATTTTTAAAAGAAGTAGAAAAATAATAATCAGATTTGTATAGAACCACAAAAGACCCAAATAGCCAAATAAATCCTGATAAAAAAGTTATCACACTACCTGACTTCATGACTTCATATTATACTACAGAACAATGATAATCAAAGCAGCATGGTATTAACAGGAAAACAGACATGCAGACCAATGAACAGAATTAAAAGCCCAGAAATAAAACCACATGTATAAGTACAAATAATTTTTAAAATATTTATTCATTTATTTTTAGAGAGAAGGAAAAGGAGGGAGAAAGAAAGGGAGAGAAACATTGATACAAGACAGAAACATCAATCAGTTACCTCTCATATGAACCTACCTGGGGACTGAACCCACAACCTAGGCATGTGTCCTGACCAGGAATTGAACTGGCAACCTTTTGCTCTGTGGGATGACACCCAACCAACTAAGCCACACTGATCAAGGCTATGGGAAAATAATTTTTTACAAAGGAACCAAAAACATACAATGGAGAAAAGAAAGCATCTTCAATAAAAGGTGCTGGAAAAGTTGAAAAATCACATTCAAGAGAATGAAACTAGACTATAGTTTGTTCCCATGTACAAAATCTAACTCAAAATAAATCAAAGAATTAAATATATGACCTGAAACAGTAAATTATAAGAAGAAAACATAGGTACTAAACTTATGGATCTTGGTCTTAAGATTTTATGATTTTGATCCTAAAGGCAAGGGAAGTAAGGAAACAATAAATGAATGGGACTGATATAGTTTGATATAAACTAAAGGGCTTCTATACAGCAAAAGAAACTGTCAACAAAACAAAAAAAGCAACCAACCAAATGGGAGATGGTATTTGCAAACAACAGCTCCAAAAAAGTGGTCAATATCCAAAATATATAAAGAACTCATACAACTCAACACCAAACAAGCAATCCAATTTAAAAAAGGCAGAGAACCTCAACAGACATTTCTTCTAAGAAGAAATACAAATAAATCAACATATACATGAAAAGATGCTTAACTTCACCAGCTATTAGGGAAATGAAAATTAAAACCACAATGATATACCACCTCACACCTGTTAGAATGGCTATTATCAATAAGCCAAATGATAACAAATGTTGGAGAGGTTGTGGAGAAAAAGTAATCTTCATTTAATGCTGATGGGAACATAAACTGGTATAGCCACTATGGAAAAGAGTATGGAGGCTCCTCAAAAATTAAGAATAGAGTTACCCTATGACCCAACAAACAGTCCTCTGGATATCTACCTGAAAAACCCAAGTAGCATTTATTCACAAAGATATATGCACCTCTATGTCATTGCAGCATTATTTGTGGTGGCCAAGACATGGAAACAACTTAACTGTCTCACGAGAGATGATTGGGTAAAGAAGATGTGGTACATATTTACAATGGAATACTATTCAGGAATAAGAAAAGTCAAAATACTGCCTTTTATGACAATATGTATGGATCTTGAGAATGTCATGCTAAGTGAAACAAGTCAGAAGAAGCTAAGAATCATATGATTTCACTCATATATGGGATACAAAACTGAGACTCAGACACAGACAACGGTATGATGTTCACCAGAGGAAATGAGGGGGGGCCAAATACATGGTGATGGAAGATGATTTGACTTTGGATCAAAGGCATAAAATGCAATGTACAGATCAGGTATCATAGAAATGTACACTTATATAATCTTATTATATAAACTTGAAACTTATATAATCTTATTAACCAATGTCACCCCAGTAAACTTAATTAAAAACAGGTAACACTATATTATAATATTATAATTTCATTAATAATAGAAATAAATTTATATACATTTTTATTCTTGAGATAAGATTTTCTTTTATTCCTGGGATAAGTGCTACATGGTTGTAATAATTTAGTTTGCAATAATCAATACCAAGTTTCATTTATTTAAAATTTTTTACCTTATTCGTCCATGAATTAATGAATATCTTTCAAGGTGAACATTTGGCAGCAAATTATGAAATATTTTCATTGAGTGTTAGAGATGTATTCTTATTTTGTCAAAGATAGAACTTGTTTTTCTATTTCTTCTTGTTGCTTTTGAGTGATTTCTGTGGACAGTTAGTCTAGTAATAAAAATCCGGCATTTCATTATTTTCTTTTTTATGCTATTTTTGGGTTTTGATATTAGCATTATACAGAATGATAAAAGTAACATGAACTTTTTCTTTTCTATGTTCTGTGAGAGTTTAAATAGATTTAGAAGTATATGTGTTTTAAATATTTGAAATAATTTACTGGTGAAATAATTTGTACCTATTTTAATTAATTTATTACAGATTTTATTTATAAGTAAATTGCTTTTTGAGAGCTTTCTCAGTTAGCTGAGGCTGTTAATTTGCATTTTTAATTTTTATTTGTGTGTCTAACTCACAGTAGGCACTAGATACAAATTGTGCTTTGTTCACTAGGATGTTTGTGACCTATCTTCAGGTACAGAAACATACCACTGCCACTTATTGCCTAAAATTCTATAATTATATCACTTTGGTCTAAATTTTTAAAAAGTCATTGTCATCTGTAAAATAGTAACAGTTTACAAAGTTACAACATAGTAAGCCTTATTAGTAATTTTTATCTTCAAGGAAATTGCTTAGATACTTTACTGATTCTTGAAATTAAACTTTAAATGGAGTGTAAAAGGAATTAAATAGGGTAGCTTATGTGAAAGGAAGAAGAGAGGAAAATTGGAAGAAAGTGTATGATGAGGAAGACAAGATGAGAGGAAGTAAACACAGTATGTATCATGTCAAAGTAGATTTGCCAACAAATGAAGAAAGGTTGCAGAAATAAAATGATCAAGTACCAACTTGGCTCTTCAGTTTTACCTAGAATTGGACTTAATGCTATGTCCAGAATTGGCTTTGGATTTCCTGATTGGGTAAGGCAAATATTTCTTCCAGGCATATTCTATTTCAGCCATTTTAGCTTTCTATACTTCCTGCCTCTTTAAAAAAAAAAAAGATTTTATGTATTTATTTTTAGAGAGAGGGGAAGGGAGGGAGAAAGAGAGGGAAACAGCAATGTGTGGTTGCCTCTCATGTGCCCCCTCCTGGGGACCTGGCCTATGACCCAGGCAAGTGCCCTGAGTGGTAATCGAACTGGCAACCCTTTTGTTTGCAGGCTGGCACTCAATCCACTGAGTCACACCAGCTAGGGCTCCTGCTTCTTGTTTTTACTTTACAAAAATTCCCATCATTTGTGCTTCTTGGTTACTAAACATTTTTTTGTGCTTCTTGGGTTGTCTGGCTCTGGGTGGTGATTTTCTAGTGATCTGGCAAGGGGAGGTTTTGATTTGACAGTATGCGAGGTATCTTCATTTGGACTTTTCCCACCCTTCTCCCCTCAGTTTTCTTTCCAGAAAGATAATCTATATACTCTGTGTCAATGTAATTGCTTGCAAAGACACCAGGAGATGAATGAGTTTGGGTGTTTGTCCTCTGACTCCTTCCAGGGCCACATGGTTTGCTGCATCACTGTCAAAGTAATAACTTTCTGTGTGGCTCTCTCCATATATCTATGCCCTGTGCCTTCCAGTAACATGTTCTGCTCCTTCATGTCTAGAAGTGGTGTGGCTCTGAGCTATTGTAATGTTAAAGTGAAATACTTCATGTTATTTATTGAAATGTTAAATGAAATACTTCATCATAATTAATAACAGAAATCCATTGTCCCTAATGGATTTTTCTCAACTCTTCCCAGGCCATCTCTATCTATCTATCATCTATCTATCTTACATTTATCTATCTATCTATCATCTATCTATCATCTATCAACTATCTATCATCTATCTATCTATCTCCCATCTATCATCATCATCATCTATGTATCCATCTAATCTATCTATCCATCTATCTATATCACCTATCATCTATCTAGCTATCATCTGTCTATATCTCCATGTATTTTTTATCTATAAATGTACAAGGTCTGTCTGATAAAGTCCATTGTTAATATAATGAAAATGTTTTGCATGACATCGATGTAACCTGGCAGCCAAGGAGAGTGGACTGGAGTATGCATGCATGAACATTCATGATACTAGTAAGTAGGAGTGGTAGATTCTGTTGAATGAGCATGTGTACTTTGTGGCCATTATATTCAAAATGACTAAGGGAGTAGAGCAACAGATCTGCTCCAAATTTTGTGTTAAGCTTGAACATTGCTCTACAGAAACTATACGATGATTCAGAAGGCTTTCAGGGACAATGCAATGAGTGCAGTGCAAATAGAAGTGTGGGACAAACTATTCTAAGATGGTCAAGAATCTGTTGAAAGTGATCCACATTCTGTAGGGCCTGCAATAAGCAGAACACCTGAGAATGTTGAACGTGTACAGGCTGCAATCAACAAAGGTCAGCAACTGACAGGGCGGAAAATAGAAGCTGATCTGGGGATTCTAAAAACTACTGTGTCTAAAATTTTGACTCAGCATCTTGGCATGAAACATATCATGGCAAAGTTTGTTCTGCGGATTATGCTACCAGAGCAGAAGGAACATCGTGCTGCAGTTGCTAATGACTTAATTCAAACTGCTCCCAATGAATAAGATTTCATCATGAAGGTCATAACTGGAGATGAATGGTAGGTCTACAGCTATGATCTGGAAACAAAGGCCAAGTTGTCCCAATGGAAGTTGCCTGGCTCTCCATGCCCAAAGGTGCAGCAAAGTCACAGCAAGATCAAGAGAATGTTAACTGTGTTTTTTGATTGGGAAGATGTCCATCATGAGTATGCCCCTTCAGGCCAACAATTAATAAGGAACACTACTTCAATGTTCTTCACCGGTTGAGAGATAAAATATAATGAAAATGGCCACAGCTATGGGCAACTGGTGATTAGCAGCTTCATCATGACAACATGCCCACTCATGCATCCCATCTTGCACAGAGTTTTTTTTTGGCAAAATATCAAATCACCCAGGTGACTCGACACCACTATAGCCCTCACTTGGTGTCTGGTGGCCTTTGGTCTCTCCCAAAACTAAAATTACCTTTGAAAGGGAAGAGATTTCTGAGATTCAGGAAAACATGATGAAGCAGAGGCAGCTAACAGTAATTCCAATAAAGGATTTTACAGTGTTTTGAACAGTGGACGAGATGCTTCAGGAACTGTGTGAGTTCTCAAGGTGCCTACTTTGAAGGAAACTGAGGTGTCATTGTCCTATATAAAATGCTTCTTATATCTTGTATCTTCTTCAATAAATGTGTCTATTTTTCATATTACATGACTGTATACTTTCTGGACAGATCTCATATGTATGTATCTATATATGTATGTACATATGTGTATAGGTATGTATGTACCTATCATCTATGAATCATCTATCTCTCATCTATTATGTATCTCTCATCTATCATCGATGTATTCCTCCTCATCATCACCATCATCTATTATCATCAGCATCATCTGTCACCTAATTATTAATCATCTACCCATCATTTATATACTCTATTTTTGTTCAGATATTTTGAAATAGTTCCTTTATTAAACTCTTTTCAAATTTGATATGATATCTTTAACATTTAACTGAGATCATAATTAATAACAGAAATGGGCCCAGGAAACAAATCTTCTAAATGGAATTCTTGCATTGAATAGCTCATATACTACTAGCTCATAATCTAAAACAGTAACTTAGGAGGAAATGAGACTCTGGTCAGTTATAGGATGTTCTACACCATAGTTTCTAGAATTATTCCCAGTGGTGGTATGGTATAAAGTATAAGTGGAGGACAAGCAATGGGGAGATCAAATGGCTATGGCCCTTTGGCTATGGCTACAACAGTGATGATAAGGATTGTAGGGTCAGAAAATGTAAGAGGAAAAACACAGAAACTGAAATTTGTGATTATTTACTCAGAATATACTGAGACAGGAAAAGTGGCAGCTTTGTAGGAATTCCTCACATTCTGTAGTTACACAGCAAATGTGGCTGAGGTACAAACCCTGGAGCCCAGTGCATGGGTTAGAGAGTTACAGCACAATAAATGCATCCCCTATGGTTCTTACCCTAAACTGATGGCCCTAGGAGTGGGGCAAGGAGTGGGACCCTGAAATAAGGAATGAAGTCATTTGGGCAGACACAGAAGAGGCTGAGAAGTTTAAACCTCCAAATCCCCTTGTACTCTTGTCATCAGGCAACCCCTACCTAATGTATAAATGCCCTTCATGAGTACACCTATGAATTTACTAATTAAAGGATGTGATTCTTCTCAATTGTAAGTCCCTACCAATGCTAATTGCCTCCAGGCCCGTATGAGAATTAGATCCGCACAGAGCCCAGATGGAGGAACACAAGACCTATTTTTGGAGGACATAGCCTATCAACCAAAAGTGTTGCAAACTCTTGCCAATTTGTATCTGCTGATGGCTGGGGAGCATACATAGGAATGTATTATGAGCCTGCTAGGCCAGGAGAAATGAAATATAAGGTTTGTTTGGCTGTAAGTATTGCCATTGGTGCATACATTCATGATTTGGAGTTTAGTTAAGTAGTTTGTTGGGTAATTGAGGGCTGAACTCAATTGTGACCAAAAGGCAGAGAGGCTTAAATACTGGAACTTTCCTCATGGCCCAAGAAAATGGGAAAGTTGGAATGGACCCTATTAGGTACAACTTGATTAGCAACCATCTAATTATGCCCTTTTTGTTTTTCACTCTCTTTCCCAGCAGGGCCTGGATGGCACTCCCTTAACCAAAGTGTTAAGCCACAGCATCTTTCAAATGCACTATGTGTCTGACCTAGGCCAGACATGATGATGGAAATTCTGCACCTAAAATGGCAGGGGCTAGTTGATGGTGCTTAAGTGGTAGAGCAAAAGTAGACACAATTACCATAAGAAGCTACAGGAAGAGTGGTAATAATGGAACTGCAGTGATGGCTAATTGATCTAATTGCTGCAAATAAAATAGATAAGCAGTTTACCAAGAAGATGTTTGATGTGTATCAGAGGAAACACTCTGATCTTGGTAGGCAGAGACCTAATCTAATTACTTGTCATAGGGTTTTATGTCTTAATGTTACTGAACAGAAATGGGGTTCTACTGCCTGCCACTCATAGGCAAACTCTGGAGGAAGAAGTTTGGTGAAAAAGTAAAGAGATCATTTATTCAAAAGCCACACAATTTTAGCCACACAATGACAGGCTTCTGCCTCAGTTCCCCTCCCCTCTAGAACACCTAGAAGAAAAACCCAGCAAAGAAGGAAGATGGCATTGGAGTAGGAGGGAGCAGATTCAGCTTCCCTCTGCACACAGGAGAAAATCCTGGCTGATCTACGGAGTGGAGGAGAGAGCAACCAACATACCTCAGCATATGTGAAAATAGGGGACTAAGGGTTGTGGTAGAACCGAAAAACCAGACCCTGAGAGGAGTGCTGCAAGATGGTAGGGTCCCAGGGACCAGCGAGGGGTCTGGGGGGCTGTGGCCCCAAGCCCAGTGCCCACTACTGGGTTTGCCAGAGTCCTTGGGAGAGAGGAGGGACAACTGCTCCCTCCCCAGCCAAATAAGGTCTGAGCAGCACTGGGAGGAACCCAGTTGCTAGCAAACACACAAGGGCTGTGAGCACCCTTGGAGGCTATGGACACTGGTGGGGTTGGGTGGCACAGTGGGCCCTGATCCCTATGGTCACCAGTCTGGCTGGAGAGTTGGGCTGTGGGAGAAGCCAGGCCATTGTATGGAGTGGCAGGCTTGAACAGGAGGAATTTCTCAAGAGGAAGGAGTGAAAAGACAGACACTGGGGAATTCTCCTAAAGCAATCACTCCGGGCCTCCATGCCACCCAGCCAGGCAGCGATCCTGAGGTTGCACGGAAGGCGTGCTTCTGTGGAGGACCCTGAGCACCCCCATAGCACTGGCAAGGGTGAGGCAGTCTGGTCCAGGACACATGCACACAGGAGCACATACCCGCACCCCAGCCCACAGCAGTAACCCTGGGGAAAGGCCTGATTCCCACACCCAAGGTGAGGGGCCGAGGATCCATGATAGCTTCCCAGACAGTGTGCACCACTGACCAAGGAAGAAAAGCCATACCAATCACCCCTGAGCCTGCCACAGCCAGCAAGACCAGAAAAACTGGTTTGGTCACTTTGAAACCAAGAGACTTTTTAATTTTATTCTATTTTTTTTAAACAATTCTTAATTTTGTAATTCTTACTATTTTTATTCTCTTCATTTCATTCTCCTCTCTTTCCTGCTTTCCTGTTTTATTCCTTCCTCTTTTCTTTCCTCCAATTTTATCTCTTCTTCTTTCCTTCATCTGCCTTTTTCATTTTTTTTTAAATACCTACAAGTGAAACAAAAACCTGGATCTGTGAAAAGACCAGAGTTGAACCCAAAGAAGGGGCATCACAACAGTTGCAACAGTGAGACAAATTTCACACTGCTATTACAGAGAACCTGCAAGTTATTGCATATTTCTATTATTATTTTTTCCAGTATTTTTACATTTTTCTTTAATAGTATTTTTGTATTCCTCTTCTTTTTGTATAGTCTGCTTTGCTAGGCTGGTTATATTGTATCACCTGACAGGTTTCCCCTGATATCTCTTTCATTGGGTATTACTAATTTACTGTCCTTTAACTCACCTGTGTCCCATTAGCACACTACTCAAGGTTCTGTACTCCCTATTCTTGTTACCTAGATCTCATAGATTCTGTCATATGATTGTTGCTCTAATATTATCGTAAATAATTGTTGTTCCATGCAATTGTAAATACTTCACAACACCCTTCCCAGATCTCAGCCCATTTTAAAGTTTCCTGAACTCTATGACTGTAGTGGTTAACTCTATTCTCTTACACACTACACCTATTTACTGTTCTTTACTCTCACCTTACCTCAGAATCTGACCTCCCACAACCTCACTGCTTTCTAGAAATAACTCCCAATCCTTCCTTACCCAACAAGAATCTTGTCTTCTTTCCATCCTTTCTAAAAATCAGCTAGCTGGGTGGAAGATCATGGTTAACACTATACATAGCCAAAGGATCTCCTATCTCTTCTCTACTGGCTGCTACTGTAAATATCATAGAATACTCTCTTGCTCTCTTAAACCCTTTTGCCTTCCCCCTCCAACTGATCACAAAAAAGAGTAGGTGGAAGCAGTGAACACCAGGATACCCATTGGAAGAGGAAACCCAACAACAAAGGAACCACTAACAGATAACAACAGAAGGTGAAGGAGGGAGAGGAAAGCACACAAACTTCAATCCAGGACCTAACTGGAAACACAACTAAATAGTAGAGACAGTAGTCTATACAAACAACTGAACAAGAGCAAGAGAGAATACTCAAAACCTTATACACACGGAAGAACCAGCTTCAACACAACCTGTCCTCACCACCACAACAAAATACAAGTGGTGATAGCCAGAGTGAACCCCATTTAACCAGCTGGTGGGAAGGAACCACCAGAGAAAGACCCAACAACAATCAAAATTCAAAGACAAACACAGAGCCAACTTAAATAACAGCCCAAGGCCAGTGAGCTTGGGAGATCAAGGAAACTGCACCATTGAAACTCACAGGTATTCTACCACAAAAGTTCACACCACAAAACCAGGGAGCCAGAACAGATCAATTTAAGAAGCTGAGGCTAACAAGAGTCTCACAAATAATAGGAGGAGAAAGAAACAATCCCCAGATGAAAGGAAAGAAGGAAGCCTCAAAAAGAATGCTAAATGAAATAGAAGCAACTCAACTATCAGATATTGAGTTCAAAACAATGATTGTCAGGAAGCTCAATGAGCTCGCAATGAGATACCAGAAACTACAGGGAAGCTACAAGGAGCTCACTGCAAACTATATCAACATGAAAAAGGAAATAGAAACTATCAACAAGGGCCAAGAGGAAATGAAGAATATAATTTCTGAGCTGAAGAACACAGTAGAAGGAATGAAAAGCAGGGTTGATGAAGCAGAAGATTGGATCAGCAAGCTAGAGGACAAAGTAGAAGAAAGCACCCAGAAAGAGCAAGAAAATAAAAAGAGGCTCAGAAAGAATGAAGAGGGATTAAGAGAAATGCAAGACAATATGAAATGTAATAATATCTGTATAATAGGGATACCAGAAGGAGAAGAAGAACAGCAAGGGATAGAAAACCTATCTGAAAAAGTAATGATGGAAAACTCCCCTAATTTGATGAGAGAAGTCACACAAATCCAGGAAACACAGAGAGTTCCAATCAAGAGGAACATAAAGAGGGTCACTTCAAGACATATCATAATTAAAATGGCAAAATACTAAGACAAAGAGAGAATCTTAAAAGCACCAAGGGAGAAACAGGGAGTAACATACCAAGGAGCCCCAATAAGGCTAGCAGCTGATTACTCAACAGGAACAAAAGAAGCCAGAAGAAATTGGCAAGAAATATTCCAAGTAATGAGAACCAGTGGTCTGCAACCAAAGCTACTTTACCCAGCAAGGCTCTCAATCAAGATACAAGACCAAATAAGAAGCTTCCCAGAAAAAAAGAAGTCTAAAAGAATACACCTTCACCAAACCAGCTCTGCAAGAGATGCTAAAGGGCCTGCTGTAAGGAAAAGAGAGAGAGAGAGAGAGGAACACATGTACATAAATGGCAATGAATAAGTACCTATCAGTAATAACCTTAAAAGTAAATGGATTAAATGCTCCAATCAAAAGACATAGAATAGCTGAATGGATAAGAAAGCATGATCCACACATATGTTGCCTACAAGAGACCCACCTAGGACAAAAGATCTACACAGACTAAAACTGAAGGTCTGGAAACAAATTTTCCAAACAAATGGATAGGAAAAAAAGCCAGGGTGGCAATACTCATTTCAGACAAAATAGACTTAAAAAAAA
>PVIA01015301.1:0-23311 GCA_004024845.1 Tonatia bakeri
CTCGCCGCACCGCAGGCCGAACAATGACCTCCGAGGCTGGAGCCCCCACGGGCACGCCTGAGGGGTCAGCTCATAAAACAGACAGCAGTCCCACCCGCCACAACCTCTGGCAAAGGGGACCCCGGAGACCCGCGAGGCAGTGAACTGCCCTCAGGGAGCGAGAGCCTCTTCCCGGAGCTGGGCTGCCTGTGGCTCCAAGTACTTCCTGAGACTCACTTCTAAAGTTTTCGTTGTGGAAAAGTGGGGAGGATGAGGAGAAGAACCGGCCGGGCCCTGAGTTCTGACCTCAGGGGTCCTGCCATCTGACCGGGTCCAGGGCCCACGTGTTTGGGGCAGAAGCGGGGGAGGGACACCAGGAGCCACGAGTGAGCACACAGCCTCGCACTCCGCCCCCCCTCCCCCACCGGGGACCGAGGGCAGGCGCTGGTGGCGGAGGCGGGAGGTCTGTGTCAAGGCTCCGCACCCGCAGCCTGGAGTTCAAGGCGGTCCCACCTGCCGGCGCCCCGTGACCCAGCGTCTCCCGTCCCGGCAAACGGCCCCGAACCCCACGCAGCGCCCAGAGAGCGGGAGTCGTCCCGACACCCACCAGCGCCCACACTCCACCAGCCACCGCGCCGTCAGTCTGCGGATCCGTTCTGGGACCTGTTTCCCCTCCGCGGCCCCACCGGCAGCGCGTCTGCAGCAGCCTCCAGTCTGTCCCACACTGACCGTCGGTCCACAGCGAGATGCGGACTGTCCGCCCCCCACTCAGGCCCCCGAGAGTCACCACCGGCCGAGGGACGAGGCGCAGACCACTTGCTGTGGCTCCAGCGTCACTCAGCGCTGCCTGGGTGTGCTACACCTTGGTCAGCTTCTCCGGTGCTCGACCGCGACCTGGGCACAAGCCACCCTCATCCCAGAGGCCTCCCGATTACCTTCTCTCTCTGTCCACGCGGCCTTCGGGTCCTGCGTAAAGTGCCACGTCGCCAGGAGGGCTTCCCACGACCTATATAACGCGGGTTCTGAAGGACAGACAGCCGGGCGACCCCAGGAGCCGTGCGAGCGCCGAGCTGCACCCAAGACCCGAACCGGAGTCCGGGCTGCAGCCGACAGGGTGTGGCTGCCAAGTGCTTCTGGGGATTCCGACGCCGGTGGACGCCCAAGGCCGCCGCCCGGTGCGTGGCCCTGACCCCTGAGAACCCCTGGGAGCTCGTCCACTGCCCCGCTGACCTGCAGAGTCTGGTCGAGATGCTGGACTCTACAAGGGGCTTGAGAACTGAATTTTGTCTGACTTTTAGGTTTTCCCACGATTCCAGCGTGCAGTAGTCTGACCGCCCTCAGCCTGATCTCGGTCCAGCCCCTAAATCTCCCAAGTGGACCTCGACCTCGACCCCTCTGTTTTCTCCTGTTATCATCCAACATCCTCAGGGGGCGACGGTGACGAGGGCCGGACGGACTGGCCTGCGGAGGAGGAACCGCAGCCCAACGGAGCAGACGTGGCGGCTTCGCCGTTAAAACACATCTGACAGGAAAGGTGGACGGACGTTCAGCTGCGGCCCCGCTGGAGTGCCTCAACCACCCCCACTGATGAGTGTATTTTACAGAAGAAAAGGCAGAATTCGCCTGTTGGCCCAGCTGGGACAAGCACCTCTGAACGTCAGGTTCGCCCGTTTCCAGCGACCGGCCTCAGAAGATGAGCTGCAGCCCCCCGTTCACACCCCCCCCACGTGCTCGCACTGTGAGGCCTCGCGCTTTCTGTCTGGGCGCTTTTTTCTCTTGTCTCAATCAGCGGGACACACGCCGAGTGGATTACATTTCAGCCCCGTAGGCAGAACTGGAGAAACATCTCCCGTTTGGGGCACCGTTCGCTGGTAGCCTCTTTGTCGCATTTTTGACACCGGACAGCAGAGCCGATCAAGGCGTGTGCCCGGCACCCGCAAACTGGGCCGTGTTCTGTGGGTGCGACCCCCGCGTCCGACCGCGCCGTGCCGAGGGCCGCGGCGCAGTTTCCCGTGAAGGCGTGCGATGGAGCACGTCTCGTACAAACTCCGTGTGCGCCTCTCGGAAGGGGGCCGGTCACCCCGGGGGAGAAGGGAGGCCGGGAGGCTGAGGACAGGCCCCCCGAGAAGGCACAACACGCAGATTTCCTGAGGAAACGGGGGTGAGAGGTGCCTGCCGAGAGGAGCCGATCGCCATGGAAACGGACTGACCCGGGGCCTCCGCGGGAGGGAAACCACAGGCTGGACAGGCCCAGCTCCTCTCCACTCCCTTCTTCTTCCTTTTCCGATTTGGGAGGGAGGTTCCAGGAGTGCGGGGGGCAGGGAAATGCCACCCGAAGGTGAGCGTCTCCCTGGGCGTGCCGGGAAGAGCCCCTCCACAGACGGACTGAGCTGGGGGGTGGCTGGACGCCAGACACAAGATGCGCGGCATCCAGGGGCCCGTGGCCAGTCCGGGTCCACGGCTCCAGCTCAGTCCGACTGGTCGGCCCTCCGCAGCTGAAGCCCATGCACGGCCCGCACAGCCAGGGTCTCCGGGAGTGGCTCGCAGGCAGACAGGGGGTGCACTGACCCCTGGGCAGTCGGTCGGGCCCAGGGCACGGGGACAATGGCCAGCCCTTGTCCACGGTGCGTGAGACCTGGAAAACAGCAAGAGCAGCCCCGAAGCCTTAGTTGGGGCCGCAAAGGCTGCCGGGTCAGAGGGCTACGGCTTCGAAAGGCGAGAGATCAGGACACAGCTCGAGGTTCTGGGCGTGGACAGCCGGCCGGCCGTGATGCCAACCTGGTGGGGACACCCGCCCACAGTGTCCGCGGCGTTCTGGATGACACGAGACAAATTCACACGGACTGCAGACGTCCCGGCAGAAAAAGGGACGGCACAGTCGCTCTCCGAGTGAGAGAGCTCCCCGACCCCCGCCTGGACCGGCTTTCATTGCCTCTCTGGGCACACGACATGGGGCGTGGCCCTCAGTCACTGTGCACAGGTTCGCTTCAGGTGGGTTCCTCTCACAGAAAACACGGAGAGGATGCCGCTGATCACGTCCCAGGAGGAGATTTGCAAACGCAAAGGGAAGTGGTTGAACTGGTTACTCTTCAGCACAGACTTTAGGAAGTGACCTCACAGACACGCAGTAAACGTTTGCTGCCCAAACCCAGGGTGAGGGAGTTTCAGCAAAAGCAGGTCTCAAAGTGGCCTAGGTGCAGTGCAGGCCTGATTCCCCGAGGGAGAACCTGTCCGTGGGCGTGGGTCCTGTGTGCCCACCTCACTTTCCACTGGCCTTCCCCAGCGGGGGCTGGGCCCCATTTCCCACGCCACGCAGAACAGCCTCCTGTACCGACCCTACAGATCGTCCCGAGAACGTATGGAGGTCTGTCCCTGCGACAGAGTCCGAGTACTTAAGGCGTCTGATAATATTTTAAAGTTATGTTGATACATTTGGGGAAGAGGAGCAGGCTAAGCCCAGGGGCTGACAGCTTCCTGTTGGCAAACCCAGCGCTGGCGGGGGTAGGGCCTGAGGACCCCCGGCGAGGACAGGCCATGTGGGGGGGAGCGAGGGGAGGGACTGGAAAGTTGGGGCTGGCAGAGTTTTTATTCAGAAATAAGCAGACCCACTACATAGGGGCAAACGCGGCACCCCCATGTTTTATGCCTGGCCTGGCACAGAGGCGTGGGCCCTGACTATACACACCACAAGAAGAAAAGTTAGGCCCAGTCCCGGCTGGCGTGGCTCAGTGGATTGAGTGCCGGCCTGTGAACCAAAGCATCTCCGGTTTGATGCCCAGTCAGGGCACATGCCTGGGTTGCAGGCCAGGTCCCCAGTAGGGGGCGTGTGAGAGGCAACCACACACTGATGTTTCTCTCCCTCTCTCTCTCCCTCCTTTCCCCTCTCTCTAAAAATAAATAAATAAAATCTTAAAAACAAAAGGTTAGACTGAATCAGGAACGATCTTTCAGGCGGGAGAGGGCCACACCAGGCCTTGGACGTGTGTGGATTTGCAGACGTTACCAGCTGGAGGAAGGCAGAGCTTGAAGTCCGAGCTCATGACGGAATCCCCACCAGGCCACGAGTGCCCGGAACAGGTCCCCGTGTGCTGGGGTGCTGGCCGGCTGCCCTCAGGCCTTCGGCCCTGTGTGTGCCACACACGTCTCACCGTTTGCAGACGAGCTCTGGGTATCGGGTTGGAAAGAAGGGAGAGGAACTATGCCTCATGGAGACAGACAGGAGCCCAGCGGGTGATCCAGCCACGGCCCGTGGCGGGCAACGTGGGTGTGAGAAGGAAGGACGAAATGTTTCATGGCTCTGCCTTGCCAAAAAACAGGAAGCCACATAGCAAAAAAAAAACCTGCGTGGCTCCGGCAGACGAGGAAGACGCGTGGCAACTGGAGGTGACGCTGGCCACCAGGCCGGGCTGAGGAGAGGCAGCCCGGGCCCCGCGGCCCCGGCCAGGGCTCACTGTGATTGTGAAATGCGTCCGGGACACACGGCCACAGGCCCACGGCGGGGCAACAGCAATCAATGTCCCACCACGCTCCCTGTGGGAACGCGTAAAATCCCCAGTGAGATTTTGCATGAGAAAAGCCACTGACAGATAAGGCACAACATGACAGTTTAATAAAAATGGCCACGTTCCGACAGATGGCTCAGCCCATGAGCTCTGAAAACCTCTGGCACGAAATTAATGTGTCAGAAAGGCCGCCGCGCCCCCAGGAAATGCATGTCTCCTAGGAGGGCTGCTGTCTGTTTACATTTAAGTTACCTATTTTCCATCCAGACGACAGTTTAAAAAATGGTTCTAGAACTCCAGGGACGGAACTAGGAAGGACTTTTCCCCTGACATGAATGTTTTTAAAACGTATTTCCCAGGCAAGAGGATGCTCCCCTTCACGCTGCCCCTGCCGCCGCCCATTCTGCCTGCCCTGGGACCAGACCTGCGCCTGAACTCCAGTAAACGCACCTCAGCCAGCGAGCCCTGCACCCCAAAGGGGCCCGATCAATACTGCAAAACCGCAGGCTCCCATTTCCAACCGTGGCTGGAGGGGGCCACTTACAGGATGGGCCGGCGGCCCTCAGATGGAATGAGCTGGTTTCTGGAGCTTCCACCTGTGTAGCGATCTTTCCTAAAGTCGAGCCGCTCCACACAGCAGACAGTCCTTCCAGCCGCCCCTCGCCCTCTCCCGCCTCGCCTCCTGCGACCCCTCCCTCTCTGCACAGACGGGACCGGCCACGGGACCCCCCTCGGCGCACCCCCCCTCCCCGCACACCTCTGAGTGCAGACCCTCTCCCTACAAAGACCCCCTCCCCCTCCCGTCGCCCCAGCCAAGCCCCTGTGGAAAGGCTACCTACTCAGAGCCTCCCACCTAGGGCCGCCCTCGTCCCTGTCCCCTTGGTCCCTTGCTCCGCTTTATCTTGGATCACAGCTGCCACACCGCCTGTTGTCGCATCGAGTACCCTCCATCAGCGTCTTCTTCCCTCCCCCGGCCGTCATTCCCCCGAAGGCGGCAGCGTGGTCTGACTCTGCACACCCACGGCCTCGCAGCCGTGTGTGCACACACAGGCGGATACCGGTGGGTGTTTTAAGCAAACCGCACATGAACGAGAACACGCTGTTACACGGGAGTCTGTGTCCCCGGCACGGTCTGGCCTGGCATGATGTGGACTGGCCTGGACACGTCACAGAGTGCTGCGGCGGCGTCTACGGGAGCGACCTGGTCTGGTCTGAAGACGTTTCAACAACACCTACAGGGCTTCGTTTCTTCCAAAAATCACCGTGTGAGCAAGAACTGCCCCGGACGACCGAGGTCTCCTTAAACTCTGACTTCGGGGCTTGCCTTCGTGCTGACTCAGGACAGGCAGGTGCGTTGAAAGCGGTCCCCTCGCACTACCCAGGAACCCCGTCCTCTCCAGTACGGCCTCTTCTCGGGAACCACCCGGCGACGTCAAACTAGAGTGAAAAGAAGGGGTCACGCACTTTTTTCAAGCTCATCACTAATCGCTTTCACACAGCGTGTTTTTGGAAATCTCGTAGGCGCAAAGCATCACTTTTGGCTCTTCACAAACTTGGGTTTCCTTTCCGGGGGCCGTTCGGTGGCACCGGACTCCTGTCCCCAGGTGACCGAAGGGATCCGACCGCCGTCCTGCCGGTGTCATGGAGTTCAACCTGGGCAGGCGTTTGTGTTTCTGAGGGCACGACTGGGACTTTCGCAAAGGCGGTCGGGTGGTGCACGTTCTAGTTTTTACAGATGACTTTACGAAAGAAGCGAGCACAGACCCACATGCACCCGTGGGTGAGGGGCGAGGAACATGCGTGAGCACCCGTGGGTGAGGGGCGAGGAACACGCGTGAGCACCCGTGGGCGAGGGCGAGGGGCGAGGAACATGTGTGAGCACCCGTGGGCGAGGGCAAGGAACACGCGTGAGCACCCGTGGGCGAGGGGCGAGGAACACGCGTGAGGCGTGGCTGGTCAGTGAGCACAGGGAATCTCCGCGATCGGGCCCCTGCTCCTGCCCAACGCAGCCGGCTCGAGAGCTCCGTCCGAGTTCTGACGTGTCCGAGAGGTGGGCCTCAGGGCTGTCTGTCCGAGTGTGCTTGGCCATTTCCTGATAACCTGTCCAGGCAGTTTTGGGGGGACTGGCTTCCCACAACCCAGTGAACCGAGGTTTTTAAGGAGCAGCAGGGCTTAGAGCAAAATCCACACAGGATAAAGAAAGCCTCCCTAGTGGGAGACTGACGGGTGGGTGTGCTCCCCTTGGGGGGCTGCCAGAGGCTGGGAGCCCCACCCAGCCTGCATTTTAGACCTTCAGACGGGGCTCAGCTGGCCGACTGCCCAGACCCCGAGTGGCCACTGCACCACCCGAGGCCCTGAAACCTCCCGAGCCGGGGCCTGAGGCTCTGGAGTAAACACAGACCCGGCTCAGCAGTGTGGGCTACTCAGGGGGCCACCTCAGTGTCCTCCCGGGGGAACAGGGGGAAACACTGACAAAGACCCCACAGGACGGGTTAGTTCCCCACATCGGATGCGACTGTGGGAGGAGGCAATGGGCACAGTCCCCTCTCCCCCTCGGGAACCTGCCGGGCTCCGGCACTCGTGCGTGGCTGGCCTCCCGTTGCCAGCCCCCCGTGGCTTCCTTTGGCCCCCGCACCCCCCCTTCAACCTCTCGGCTGAACATTGGGCTCTGTCAGCAGAAACACAAAGTGGGTGCATGGAAGCATCACCCGGCAAAGTCCCGTTTCCAACAGTCCTTGCTCGGCCCCGTCCTGTGGGGACGCGCCCTGGGTTTCCCCGCACTGCGGGCGGAGACGGCGGAGACGGAAGTGGCCCGGTTCTGCCAGGACCCCCGGTGAGCCCCGGGGCCAGGTCTGGGCGGCCACTGCAGAGGGCACTCCCTGGGCAGACGGAGCTGTTGGCGCAGAGGTGGGCCTGTCGCAGGGGGAGAACGGGGAGCGGACACGCCTGCGCCCTGACCCCCCCACGCTCCCTGCGGCCGGCGACACACGCCCTGTGACCCGCAGAAGCCACGCTGACTTCTCGACCACACTTTTCCTTCCCTAAAAATTCCCGTTTAGCACATACTTAAGCCGGTTTATGAAACATAGCCTTAAGACTAATAATAGCAGCTTTCCGATACTATCTGGTTTTCATGACTTTTTCTGAGGACGAAAACACCGCTGCACCCATTTCCCAGGCAAAGACCCTGAGGCGGCGGGATGCACCTGCAGGCAGCAACCGCGCGTGTGGCCCCGGAGGAAACCCCCCCCCCCACACACACACACACCACAGCCGCCTCCCTTTGCAGAAATGGCCCGTCTCGCTTCCCTCTGTCACCGTGTGAGGCCTGGACGGAGGGCAAGCTGTACCCTCCGACTGAGCTGTTCCCAGCGACCTTCGCCGCTCTCTGGGTCCTTAGACGTTTAATGTCGTGGCCGGGCCACCGAGAGGGAGGGAGACGGGCGGCTTTCCTCCCTGTTTCACTTCGCCATCCTGAAATGAGGTGAGCGGTTGGGATGGACCCTTTCCTCCGTCCCCCCGCCCCTCTTCCTGGGACCCGGCCGGGACCCGCTGTCCTCAAAGATGTGTCCGGTTTCATTACTCACAGACCCACCTTTGAAAAGTGGCCCTGCTGCTCGGTGGCATCCCCAAACCTCCTTCTCGCTCAAGGTGGGGGCACGTGCACGCTGCCCTGGGCGACAGCAGGTTCCGAGTGCGATGACGGAAGAACACACCTTGGGTTCTGGAATATCTTCTAAGTGCGTGGATGGGAGAAACACAGGGTTTCCAATGGGAGGAAGCCAGGCCGGCTGCCAGCCCACGTGGCTGCGTCTCCTGAAAGTAGGGATGTGGCTTCGCCCACTCTCGCGTCCCCAGAGCCCGGAGGACTGTCTGTCACATCACGGGCGGGGACAAATGTCTCGGGGGAGCACACCGGAGTCCTAGCTGCGGCTCCCTTCATGGTTCACTGTGGGCAGGCCCACCACCGAGTCCCCCCAGGGCATCCGTCCCTGCTCTGGGCCACCAGCCTCGAGGAGCAGGGAGGACTCGGCCTCACGGCAGGGGGCACAGAGCCTCCCCCTCAGTCCCCCGTGCCGACCTCCGTGAATAGCAGCATCCTTCGCCCCAAACCCACCCCGGGTGGGCTCTCGCGGAAAGGCGCT
Organism: Tonatia bakeri; assembly: GCA_004024845.1. Taxonomy (NCBI): domain Eukaryota; kingdom Metazoa; phylum Chordata; class Mammalia; order Chiroptera; family Phyllostomidae; genus Tonatia; species Tonatia bakeri. Next base: position 8,627 of record PVIA01015301.1, read on the forward strand.
GACTTGCCAGGTCCACGACTCCCAGGGGACGTCCGTCCAGCCGGAAACCGGCCCTGTTCTGCGGTGGGAGTCAGGGACTTGGTGCCCGGCTGCCGAAGCTGCACTTTCACTTTGAAGTTCTCAAGTTTTGTTCTCCTGGTTTATGGTTTTCACGCTGCAATTACGGCTCTGTAATGGGCCGCGAGGCACACTTCACGCACGGCTGTAATTATAGGCTATTACGGTTCATCCTCTGCATCTCGGCGGTTTTATGGACAATTAAATGAAGTTCTGACAATGCGTCTGCTTCTCCGACAGTGCGGCGCTCCGACAGCCCGGCAGGCGGGCGGGCGGGCTGGTGTCTGAGTCTAAACCACGTGGGGGAGGGGTCGCAAACCCCGGCTGCTCCCCCCGCGGGCCTCAGCCCCACACGCAGCGTTTTCCACCCGTTTGTGCTGCAAGGACTCACCTGCGGGCCTCACCAAGCTACAGAAGCACCGGCACGAACAGTCATCCGAGGACGGCATGCTCTCCTCGCCAAGGAAGACTCCGGAAAGTCTGAGAACAGAAACACGGGGAGCGACTCCCCCTCTTCCTCGCGAGGTCGGTGCCGTCCTGCCACGCAGTGCCCGGTGTTCACGCGGGAGAAGCAGCATGTGCCCAGGTGCCCAGCCCTTCCTCATGGCACCAGTGATGTCCCCACGCTTTCAGCTCCTTCCTTCTCACCGAATGGCTACCGCGCAGGGTCACCGGCCCTCCGTGACCCCGCAGGGGCCTACACACCCAATGAGCGCACACCTGGGGTGTGGGTGAGCAGGCTCTGGGACAAGGTGTCACTGATCGTTGTAAACACCCGCGTGTCCGGAGAGCTGAGAACGTGGCCCAGGGTTGGCAGTGTCACGAAGGGATTTCACCGGATTCCGTGAAGAACCACTGCAACAGCGTGAAAACGAAACGAGTCAGCAAATGCCGAGTTTCCACCGTGAAGGGACTTGGAGAAAACCCGAAGGGCGCCCAGCCGCGAAGACAGGTGCCCCGCAGAGCGAGAGCGTGAGAAGCCCCCACCTGGGCCCTGGCGGCCCCCTCCCCCGACACGGACCCTCTGCGGGAATCAGAGCCTGTCTGCTCTCCCCCCACAGCCCCACGGCACAGGACAGGGTTCGCCTCGCCGACGGCAGCTGAGGGCCCTCTCGTCACCGCTGGGGAAACACAGCCTCCTGAGCACACGGCTGCGTCCTTCACAAGAAGTCAGCACCGTCCCCCACGCCTCCCCACGTGCGGCTGTGGAATCCGGCTGCCGGCGGCCGGACACCCCGGCTCTGTGCAACTCAGCCCCCGGAGCCGTGCGTGGGCGCAGCCCACCTTCACCCCACGCACACTCAGGGCTTGCCCCGAAGTTGAGGGCCAGGCCCTCAGCCCTCAGCCCTCAGCAGACGCAGGAGCATGTCCCCTGGAGAGGGGGTGGTGTGATGGACGGACCACAGATCTCAGACACCTGCCCTCGTTCTGCCTGCACCCCGGCAGGTGCCAGTGCTGCAGGCATTTTTCACGGATAATTAGTGCAATTATAATGATCTGCACCATAAAAACGAGCACGTTGCAAAATTCTGGACCTTGCAACACCATTTTGACCGATTTTGTGCTGAAGGAATAAGCCAGTTAATGGCCCAGCCATCAGCACCGATTTGGCAGCTGAGGTTTCACTCGTGGGAGAGCTATCGCCTGCCAGTCACGGCCCCAAGTGAGTCTCGAGGAAACCGCTGACGAGCGCCCCTGGGAGCAGACACGGCCCTCAGACCGACGCGCTGGGCCCTGCCGAACGGCTGCGCCCGCTCGTTATGTCGGCTCGTTATGTCGGCTCGTTATGTCGGCTCGTTACGTGGCAAGTGGGAGGGAGGCCCGTGGACACAACTATCACTCTGACGGCTCGGATGTACCTGTTGGCGGAACTCCGAGGCCAGCGCTGAGAAGGAAAGGGCAGCTTCCTTGCTCAGTCGTCTGAGTAGCGACACTGAAACTGCACTGCATCAGGAGAGGGAGGGGGCAGAAGTGCCAGGAGCACAGGCCCCCGCTCGCTCTGCATCGCCCGAAACACTGGCGTGGGGGGCCCGGGGGTCCGTGTGCGCTGACCGCGGGTGGGCTGCAGGCCCGCACAGCGCTGGGCGCCCACCTCCAACAGAGCATCCGCCCTCCCTGACCAGAACCCGCCGGGGAGGCCATTAAAGCCGAGGACGAATCTCTCGCCTCTCCCTCGCCGGGTCTGGAAGCTGTTTACCTGCGCTGGGGTTTCGATAGCTTCCTTCCACATGCCCCCAGTCTTTATCATCTCAGAAATCCGAGACGTTATTCTAAAACTGCTGATGAGTAAAAGAAAAGCCGACGGCTTACCACGTTTGTAAAACACCATGAAAAATCAAATCGCATTTTTCTTGAAAAGCAAAGACTATTAATAAATTTAATGGTTAAGATTCTCTACTCGGCACCTCTTTAAAGAGCACGGAATTCCCTCAGTGGGTAATTCAACCTGTTTGTTGAAGGATGCAGAGGCATCTGCAAATTTCACCACAAAAGGAATGGACAGAATTTATTTTTTCATTTAAAGTGGGAAACATCCAAATCATGCATTTTCACAAGGAAACTAATAAAAGTATCTTCTTACCAAGTGATTGATGTTATGTGAGGAAAATTTAAAATTGAGACAGATACAAAGAGCACACAAAACATCACGCACAGTCCGATTTCCCGAGTGAACTGCTACCGGCATTTCATCGACCGCCCCTCTGCACGTTTACCCGTCGCAGGCTCTGGACAGGAGCAGGCAGCTGCTGCCTGCGGTGCCCACGGTGGGAATTCCAGTGACGGTTCTGGAGGCCGCGTGGCACTTGGGAAGCAGCGATCTCTCGTGGAGACGCCCCTGAGCCCAACAGGAAGGTCCCAGCGGTGGGGGCAGGGGCCACTGTCTGGAGGCCCGGCTGCAGGAGGCACGGCCCTCTCACCCTCAGAAGCACCCCGAGGTCCCATGCCCACCGGCTGTCCCGCAGCTCTTGGGGGCTTCAGTCCAATCTGCGGGGCGCTCCCTAGTCTCAGCCGCTCACGTGTTCGGGGGCCTCTGTCACCTTGAAATGACCACCCCACGTGCAGTGTCTGACACGGTGGAGCTGCACCCCCACAGCTCGCGGGGGCCTAACTCGGAGACGAGGGGGCAGGGTTCTCTGAATCAGAGGGAGGCTCAGATGCCGTCCTGACACTGGCACGAACAGGAGGAAGTACGGTATTTTTCGGACTATAAGACACGCTCCCCCACCCCCACCCCCAATTTGGGAGGAATGATGGTTGTTAATGCTGCTGTTGAGTTCTGTTTACATTTACACTGGTGAAATATTGTGTTCTTTATGTCATTAAACATTTTACCACGTTTTTTGCCTCAAAAATTTTCCCCTATTTTCCTTTAAAACCTAGGTGCATCTTATGGTCCAAAAAATATGGCAATGGCTCAACCTCAGAGAAGCTATATTTCATACAGGAAGGAAAACAGCACAGCGGTCCGCTGAGAAATGTGGACACACCATTTCAGAAACAAAAACCGTATTTGCACTAATGACCTAACAGTTGTGAGTAACGGAGCTCGGGTTTGACAGGCGTGGGGCAGAGTCTACCTGTCACCTGGATAAACAATTTTCTCTTCTACCCCTTGTGCGAGGTGGAAAGCAGGACCAGAAGACTCCAGTCAGAAACCAGAGGGTCCAAACCGCAGTGCAGTCTGGGGCAGCGCGGGTGTCCTGCCCAGTTGAGAACAGTTTTAAAACAAAAGGGGAAACTCGGAGACGACCTCCTAATATAATCAGCTTTTAAACCTGCGTCCCTGCAGTCGGCTCCGGGCTGCGAAATCTGGAAGCAAGTCGAGATAAACAATCTTCTTCTTCAGAAGGAGGGAAAGGGACAAATTGCTCGGAAGTCCTGAAACGTGAGTTATGCCGGTAGGTCCTGTGGGGAATTTCTGCCTCAGCCCGAGCCGGCCCCCACGGGAGACAGGGGGTCTCTCCACGCCCGGGCACAGTGGGACCGCCACGCTGCACAGAAGCTGCTGGCAGAGGCAGCGTGGACGCGCCGGGCGTTCGCAGCTGAGGGTGCTGACGGCGAGTGAAGACCGTGCTGCTGGCGGGAGACCCACCGCCAGACCCACCTGCTCACCTGCCTTCTCGGAGACTGGCTGAACACTTGGAAGTTCTTCGGAAAGAATACAGCCCTGAGTTCGGATAAATCACACGGCTACAAAGAAATGCAAAAACGGACAAATTTGAAGGTACAAACTCTTTTTCTAAAGCTCAAAACAGTCATTTTTTTGACGGAAAATCCCCAAAGTTTCAGGATCTTGCCTTGCCTGTTGACCCTTTTTGGGGGCACAGATGTGAACTGTTTATTTCCACGAGTTCTGAAAACTCGACACACTCTTCCGACTTCTCGCACACTCAAGCGGCAAAGACTGGCATCAGCGCAGGGCGTGCCCCGGCCTGTGTTAACTTCCCGCATCTGTGTGTCGTCCACGCATCACTGACAGGCGGGCCCCGTTCCACCCAGGTGCACACCGTGATGACAGGGCAGCCGAGCACACGTGTGAAACGGTCCTCATGCCGTCTGTGACCGTCTGTCGCCATGGAAGCACGGCGACATTACTGGCTGTAGCTCACGCTGTAGTTACCCCCCAGGCCCACCTTCTAACGGGCAGTCTGGGCCCCTTAGCCCCCCCCCCCGGTAACAACCGGTTCGATTCTTGTTTCCATGAGGCTGTTCCCGGCTCATTGTGTCCATTTTGTTCCCAGTTCCACGTGCCAGCGAAGTCACCTGGTCTTCCACTTTGTGCGTCACCTCGCATGACACCCTCCCGGTGCTTCCCCGTGTCCTGCGTGGCAGGGCCCGGTCTTTTGCAGCTGAGGCACCTGCCGTCGTGCAGACACAGGGCACGTCTGCAGCCGTGAGTCCAACACTAGGCTGCTTTCACACCTCGGTCACTGCGAACAGCACCGCAGGGGGCACAGGGGAGCACGGCTCCTTGAACTGGTGTTTCTGTTTGCTGCCTTCTCCACACGGCCCCGCTCTCACCTGTCGGGCAGAAGCCGCCCGGTGCACCTCCTTCTTGCTCAGGAGAGACCTCTCCGTGCGCAGGTGCAGGTTCCGGGCATCTCGGGCAGGAGGGGGGCTCGGGGCCCTCTGTTGCTGCGGACCCGCCACTCAGTGGGCCCTGAAGACAGACGGAGGAAGTGGCTGCTCCAGTGAACGAAGGGAAAGACTCCACAAAACACCGTCATTAGAAGAGAGTTCCATCCGGATGGAACATGTAACGTAGACACTGGCCCAAGGCGTGAACTTTCACCCATCCCCATGTCACCAAAGTCCAGTCTCTGACGCACTGGACCTTTGAGCAAAGGCAACAGCGACGCCCCTCTAAGTTCCATGCATCCTCGTCCCTACGGACGCTGCCTTCCAGCTTTTCCTCTCCCGACTTCTCCCCGCGGAGGCGGAGAGGGGTGCAGGCGGCAAGGGCTGGGGGAGCAGGGGGGGCCTCAGGGCTGGGCAAGCTGCACCCACGGGCCAGACCGCGCATGCACCCCCACAGGTCTCCGCAGCCGGCTGCACACACGCCCAGCCAGGCACGCCGTGCTCGAGGGCTCCCGACACCTGCCGCTTTCAGAGCTCCATCCTGGGCATAGTAAAGGTGTCATTCAGTAAGGTTTTTGTGCGATACGAGGCTCAGGTCACCCCGTGGAGCCCCGGTTGAGTCAGAGGCCTGGGGATGGACCCGAGGCCCCGAGTCACCCGGTCTCAGCGTCACTTGCTCAGCAAGGGCACCAACAGCGGGCCTGGCTCTTGCCTGTCGATCAATTCTGAGAAGATCCCGGGAGATTTGCGTTTGCGTTGTCGCTTTTCTCGTCGGGCCTTCCTGTCTTAGACACGCATGAGCATTTGCTTGTAGATTTTACTTATGTGCCTTACCTGTGGAGGTGGGAGGGGACAGTGCATAAATAACCAATGAAAGCGAGATCGGTCCGGGACCAGTTCTACTTAAAGCGAGATCGGTCCGGGACCAGTTCTACTTACTTAACGTCTCTGAGCCTCAGGGCGCTCCTCGAGAAAGGAGAGTGAGGCAATTAGCCGGAGGGATCGCATGCAGGCATTCAGTCCTCAGAGATTAGGCCCCGGAAGAAAGCTTTGGGGACCAGCCTGCTTTTTTAGAGAGGGGAAGGGAGGGAGAAAGGAGGGAGAAAGGAGGGAGAAAGGGAGAGAAACATCAATGCGTGGTTGCCTCTCGTGCGCCCCCTACTGGGGACCTGACCTGGCCCGCAACCCGGACACGTGCCCTGACTGGGAATCAAACCTGCGATCCTTTGTTCCTTTGTTCCGCAGGCCCGCGCTCAACTCACTGAGCCACACCGGCCAGGCCCTTTGGGACTTTTGTTTGAACCCTTTATATTCTGCTTTTAATGAGACTAATGCTTTTCACGCATCTCTTTTGCTTCTGCAGGAGGGATTTTTGAAACTGTGGAAAACGAGCCTGTTAACGTGGAAGAGCTGGCGTTCAAGTTCGCAGTCACCAGCATTAACAGGAATCGGACCCTGATGCCCAACACCACGCTGACCTACGACATCCAGAGGGTCAACCTGTTCGACAGTTTCGAGGCCTCGCGGAGAGGTAACTGTGGCTGCAATTCCCACGGCTTCTCTGGGGTCCGCGTCTACTCCACGGGTCGCTTGCCCTCGTGCGAACAGGCCCAGGGAGCCTGAGCCCTGTCCCGATGGGCGGTGCCGGCTGTCTAGGGGCCGCCCCTGCCCCGCCCCGTCCCGAGGCCCCGCCCACTCTGCCCATCTGTGGCCCCGCCCCCACCCCGGCCCCGCCTGCCCGCCCTGTGGCCCCGCCCCTGCCCCTCTTGCAAGTCCCGGCTGGGCTGCGCAGGGCAAACCTGGACTGGATCTGCGTTCCCTCCCGAGGCCGAGACGCCGCCGTGAAACGGGGCAGAGCCGTCAAATAAAACTCCGCGCCCGGTCGCCTCCACGGAGCGCGGGGAAGCACCCGTAACACACCTCAGTCACAGCTGAGTTTCAACAGGGGGCCAACTCCGGGGGTCGCCTTCCCGGCTCTTCCTCGTAGCCGCCGTCCGCGAGCTCGGAGAAAGAGGCAGACTGCAGACCCCGAGTCAACAGCCGGCGCCCCAAAGCGACGACGTGCATGTCAATCACACCTCCGCGGAGAAGGAAGAGCAGGAAAAACACGGACGTGGAACCGCACACTACAAACACACGAACAGACGGGGTTCCTGGGTCAAAGGTCAGTGCGCGCTCCGCGGGCGCCCAGCGTGGAGACGCGAGCCGCCGTGAAAGTGGGTCGATCGGAATCAGAATTACATTTAAAAAGATTAAACCCGAGAGATCAATTCCTGCGGGTGGCCCTCCTGCCTCTGAACCGGAAAGTCCCTGAAAAGTGGCCTTCGGGGCCCGGCACAAATAACGCCCCTCTTTCATCACAAACTCTCTTATCACAAATCCCACGCACGCGGCTCCGTAACACAACAGCATCGCACTCAAGCACGCCGTGTGACGATTCAGGTGAGATGTTCGAATTAAAACTGCAAGTTATCACCGCTTTCCCCCGGGGCAGGCGCTCCTTCCCCGGGGCCTGCACCCTCAGACGCGCCGGGGAGCGACACCCCCACGCTCGGTGCCTCCCGCCAGAGCGCGTGGGACTCCGGGCCGGGCACCGAGTGGAAGCGGAGGCCGCTCCCGCCCAGAGCGGGCGGCTCTTTGTCTCGGAGAAACAAAAGCACCCAAACAAACCGGCTATGGCGACTGCCAAGTTCAGGCTGACTTCCCGGCAGCTCAGCGCTGGCGGTTTCCACATAGAATTAACCCAGCTGGGTGCGCCCGCCCCGCGCGCTCTTCCCAGAGTCTCCGTGTTCTTTACAAACAAAACATGAGACTTGTTTCCCGGGAGCAAAGACGAAAAGAAACAGTACAACGACTTCTTTCTCTCTGCGGCATGACCTTAGTAATAGGAGGGTTTACTTTTAAAGATGGAGCTGGCTACTCTGTTGGATTGGCCAGAGAGTTCATTAGGTTTCTTCCACACGATGGCTCTGGTGGTGCCTAATTGTCTGTAACTTCATTTCAAGCGATTTTGTTAGACTGTGTGGTGACAGCTGTCATTTAAAGAATGGCATTCCAGCGTGCATTTAAAGAAAAACTGTCAAAAATGGGTGAATTTTTGTGCAGCCATTTTAATATTGAAGCTGGAAGAAGATACACAACATTTTTGGCATATCGTGCTTTATTATTTCAAGAAAGGTAAAAATGCAACTGAAATGCAAAAAAAAGTTTTGTGCAGTGTGTGGAGAAGGTGCTGTGACCGATCGAATGTGTCAGAAGTGGTTTGTGAAGTCTCTTGGTGCTATTGACATTTTGGCCAAGTAATTCCTTGCTGCGGGGCTGCCTTGGGCATTGGACCAGCAGCAGGAGGTACAGCCAATGTACTCAAAATACCCAGATCAAAAGCCATTGGTGAAAATAAAAAATGTGTCTTTTATTTTATGGGGAAAATGTGATGGGCTTTTTTGCCAACCCTACATATGGGTCACAGTTGTCCGTAAACACATAATAAAACTTTATGTTTTATATTTAAATAGCATTTCCAAGTTTACAAGGCGTCTTCACATAAATTGCCTCCAGGGGTCAAATCTTCCTCCCTTCCTCTCTCTGACTCTGTCTTCCTCTTACACACACACACACACACACACACACACACACACACACATGCACCGCTGAGTAAATACCTCGGGGAGCCAACCACACTTCAGCCCACATAAAATTGAAAGCTTTCTTTGTGATCTGAAGCACCTGCCAGTGCTTGTAAATTAAACGCCCCCGAAGCTGCTTAAAACCAGTGATTTGCTGGCACAGGGAGCTCGGGAGGGTTGATTGAGTCTGAGCTGAGCGCCAGCAGGAATCTCAGTCCGTTGCCCACACCGCACAAAACAGCCACTCGAAGACTCTCGTCCTCTCCCACGGAAACAGCTCCAGGACACACGCTGCCGAGGACGATGGGAAGTTCCAACGCCGCGCAGAAGTTAGGGCCTCTTGGCCCCGGGGTGCGAGTCTCCCCTGAAGGGCTGTCCTCGCTGCTGCCCTGCAGGCACTCGGGGACAGCTCTCCAAGTTGTCCTGGCTGGCTTTTCTCTCTAAACCGACTTAGATGATTCTGACTAAGCACTATAGCTTTTCAGCTTACTTTTATTTGTAGAAAGGCAGCTTCATAAATATTAACACAATTTCATGTATAAATTTTTGCATAATTTGATTCAGATATTCAGTTATCTCTAAGCAGTTTCAAATTCCTTTAAACTAGCATTAAGGTATACGTTTGAAATGCTTTTAAGTCCATATTAGATGCCAGCCCAAATTTACATCAGCGTGAAACGCAGAGGCAGTACTTGCGATGGTTGTGGAAGATAACCATTCCTGACCTCCGTGGAAGGACACGTGATCTGATCGAGTTGTCTCAAGTGACCTGAAAGTATCAACACCCTTTCATGACAGCTGGGCATCCAAGGAAGCAGTGCAAACTCTGAGACACACAGGAGACCTACGGTAGCTGCTGCAACAAGATTTCCAACAGCCAGCACTCACAGCAGCGTGGATGTTCTGTGTCGGCACCAGCCAGATAAGCCACTCCGCAGTGGCTCAGGCTGCCACCCCAGACCCCGAGATGCTCCCCAGGAGTCTGTGACGGCTGCGGGACGCGTGCTCCTGGGTTCAGATGAGTGTGAATGAGGAAAACAGTGCGCCCGACTCCATCTGTGCGATGACTCAATTTGTTTTTGTAAATTGGAACACCAAAAAAAAATTAGCCCAAGATGGTGGAATTACATGGCCTTTTTTTCCTCACACTTCTAAATATTCTAAATTTTCTCCATAAGTGTACACAATCTTACTCTGAGACAAATGCATGGATGTTGAACTAATTTCCTCACACATGTTGACTCTGTCTTGTTAGGTATTAGACCTTCTGGGACCCAGCTGGGTCAGGGCAACTGCAGTCTCCCGAATCCCCTCCACTCCCCCCACCCTCCGTGGGCTGGGACATTAGGGACCGGACAGGGTCTCCTGACCCCTGTCTGCCAGGCAGTTCCTCATTCTGTCCCCAGTCGGTGTCAGGGCCACTCCATGGTCTTCAGGGGTCTTCCAACAGGAGCTGCAGCAGCCTGCAGGGGCCCTCGCCCCCTGAGACCCCCTGAAACCCCCTGCCTCAGCCCCGCCTCTCCCCAGGGCACCCCTGGCCGTCTGGGAGTCACCCGCCAGCACTGCACTTAGTCCCCACAGACTGCAGGGACTGGAGCATCCCTCCGCGGCCCAGGAGGTGTCTGTGACGGGTCCCACTGTCCATCCTCGGCACTCAGCACCTCGAGGGTCTGGATGCAGGACTAAGAGCGCAGGTGCGGGGTCTTGGAAGGAAAAGAAAAGGGGACATTCACGGCTCTCTCTCTCTCTCTCTGTCTTCCCCTCCTGTGCCACCTCCCCCATCCCACTCCCGGCCGGGACATAGCCTGCGACCAGCTGGCCCTGGGCGTCGCCGCGCTCCTGGGCCCCGCGCACAGCTCCTCGGCCAGCGCCGTGCAGTCCGTCTGCAACGCGCTGCAGGTGCCGCACGTGCACACCCGCTGGCGCCCCCCCGCGGCGGACGGCCGGGACCCCTTCCACGTCAACCTGCACCCGGACGCCGCGGCCATCAGCCGCGCGGTGCTGGACCTGGTCCTCTACTTCGGCTGGAGGGCCGTGACGCTGGTCTACGAGGACAGCACAGGTACGCTCGCCGGGCGCCGCCTGGGCCGCGGAGCCTGGGGCGCGCGCCGCATCCCCTTGCTGGGCGGAGGGCTCCGGCGGCTGATGGGGTCTCCCAACCCAGGGGCACCCCATGCGGCTCATTCCAGGTCCTTCTGGGGGGTGGATTTTCCATCAACCATTTTAGGAGGATTTTTTGGAGAAATGTCACCTTTTTTATGTATATTGTTAGTTAGGCAGAACGTTAAAGACGTCACTGCGTATCCAACTCTCAACTTGGGGCCTGGACCCAGCCCTTCCCTAGAGCAGAGCACGCTGGGAAAGGACCAGAGGAGGTTTCTGACTTGACTGCTGGCTACACACGGGTCTAGAAGTTTCTAAAGCAGGCTAACAAAGAGAGCTCCGGTTACTGGCAGGGGTGTGCAGCCTTTCAGCATCTTGGGGCCACACCGGAAGAAGAGTTGTCTTGGGCCACACATCACATACACTGCGACCAGTAATCACACAAATAAAATCCCATCACGTTTTGAGTAAATTTATGATTTTGTGTTGGGCTGCATTCACAGCCATCCTGGCCGCATTCGGCCGTGGGGCCGCAGGTTGGACACCCCGACAGAGGTCGTGTGGATAAAGCTAACTGCTTGGCGGGGAAGGGGGTGTGCCCCGTGGGTGATGAGCCCTTCACAAAGCCAAAGCCTTCCTTGTTGCACCTGCTTGTCTGAGGGTGAGGACAGGATGGCTCCGGCACCTGCTCCCGGCAGACACCTTTCTGACCCTGCCCACTTGAACTTTCCATTCACGGCACCTTCCCGCAGGCCGTAGGGCCACAGGCTGAGGGTGGTGGGAGTCCAGCACCCCTGCATTCAGGGTAAGCCCTGCTGGCGACTCCCCATGGTCCTCGCATCCAGGTGCAGGCCCCTCCCCCTCAGCACTGCTCCCTCCCCGCGCTGAGGAAGCACCGTCACCCCCACCCCGAGTTGCGAGTTTCGGGGTGGCCCTCACTTTGGATGCCTCTCCCCCCTTCTCCACGGCAGCTCTCACGCCCACGTAGGGCCCACGGTCACTGCGGTTACAGCCACCGAATCGCGTGTCAGTTGTCTGTTTAGATGCCTACAGGCTGGGGATTCCTGAAAGGGAGGGTTCAACACAATTGTTTCTGTGACCTGACACCTGACACAGCCAGGCATAGTGTGTAATGGGGCGTGGAGGGCTCCCACTGCAGCCGACCTGGGAGCAACCCAGGTTGAAGGCATCCAGTCACATCCGTGCAGGTTTTCTTCAATAAACACGCAGTCGGCGTCCACAGCCTTGCAGCCACGGACCCAGCCAAGGGCGGGTGGCAAACAGCCCTGGGAGCGCGCGGGTGCACAGGGCCGAGGGGCGCGCTGTCTGCGTGCATTCACGGAGGGGCCGGAGCCGCAGGTCAGGGCGTTCACGGGCCCCTGGAACCGTCCCCCGCGGACCCCGAGGGACGCTGCATTTACTTTCCGAGTATTTTTCTCTGAGGCTTGAAATGAGCTCCATTCTTTGATGTACGCATTTGGTAGTAACACTAAGGAAATTATCAGTGAAAATGAATGAAGCGAAGCACATTACACTTTTCAATAGCCCGTCTCCGTCTCGGTCGCGCACTCGCACCGCCTCTTCCCCGCGGACGGTCTGAGCCTCCCTCCGGCACTAACTCCGCTCCATTTCCCACTGGCAGAACAAAGAGACCCTTCTGGCCAGAAATACACACGTGTGTATTTTCTTACACGTCGTCCCATTTCAGGAAAAAGGGCAGGTAACTGATGCATAACTTGTAATTATATTATAAGCAGCCCCTCCCCCCTGGGGAAGGATAATCCCGGGGAAGTCGTATTTGGGAAGTGTCGCCTGCCCGCCGTGAACGCAGGACCTGCCGCCGGAGGACAGCGGCGCGCAGACGCGCCCCCGAGGACGTTGCATCGTGCGCGCCAGACCCCTGCGCGCCCACCCTGCAAACAGAGGGCGCATGAGCCAGTGAGGCCGTGGTTCCGCACCCCGCGGTGGGCACTGCGGGGTCACCCTCTCTCACGGCCTGACCTCCTCCAGCACAGCAGGGCCATCCGAGAGGGACACAAACCAGAGAACTACGTCGGGACTCCTGGGTTGCACTTAGCGAGCAGTGTGATCATGGTGCGGGCACAACTGCTGAAGATTTCAGATTATCTGAGGGCACCCGAAAAGAAAGGGAATTACCCTCTGCAGGGCGGGAGGCTGGTAGGACAGGCTTCCCCAGCTAGGGGAGTGCTCTAGGAACCCATCTGGATCACTGCACCAGCTGGTGTCGTTGTGAGAAGCTGTGTTCCGTTTCAGTGAATTTTTCTGAAGACTCACCACCTTTGCCCATTTCATGATGGGAATTGAGGAGCACATCTGCCCTCACTGCGCTGAGTGTTCAGCAGTTTTTGACCAAAAACGGTGTAACCCCCATGCCCCTCCCTCCCTAGTCACCCGATCTCGCTCTGAGCAACTCACTTTCTTGTTTCCCTGGGTGAAAAAAGTCCTGCAAGGGAAACGTTTTGCTGATGTGGACAAGGTGAAACAAACAAAAAAAAGGCAGAAGCACTAATAGGCATCAAAGTCAACAAATTGGAAAACTGCTTTGAGCCGTGGAGAAACGTCCTGACATTGCGCGCCGGGGGCACTGACTCATGCTGGCAGAGATGCAGCAAGGAATACGGTTTTTCTCCGGGAAGTCCCGCCTTTCCTGAGGCAGATTCTAAAACTCATATGTATGAACGTTTGCACTTGAAAGTGCCGTGTTTCCCCGGGGTGACTCGCCTGCCCCCCCTTTCCCTTTTCTCAGCTCCGATCTTTCCACCCTCTGGAGGATGCAGAGAGCGCTCCCTCGAGTCCCCTGGGGTCTGAGTGCACTGTCACCAGTACCTTTGTGAGGTGCCAATGTGCATGTTCCTAAGTCTAGACGAAGAGGAAACCGGTGTTTAAAATGGGCGGCCTCATCCCCAGGGGTCCGTGGCTCATCACTCGTTCCCGCTCGGGGCTCGAGCCCTGCTGCAGTTCGAGGGGCCGACAGCGGGGTGAAGGCTCAGGGAGCCCCAGGCCCTTCTCCTCCCACTGCGGCTCCTGAGCGGAGCTGCGGCCGTCCAGACCGGACGGGCCACCACGCCACGGGGTGGAGACTCCCTCCCGCCAGGTGTCCGAGGCAGCTGTCCAGTCGGGATTCACGTGTCCAGGAGGGTTTGATCTGTAAGGTCCCTTCTGATTCCTGGCAGCTGTGACTCATTTCCAGGGCCAGTCCCAACAACGGACCTCGCGGAGCCTGGCTCTCCCTGCTGTGGAGCAGCACTGGCCCCTGTCGACCTGGAGACAGGTTCTGAGAGTTCCCGAGTCATTTCTGAGGCCTGGAGCCAACCTTCTAAAGAAGGGCAGTGTCCGCAGCAAAGCCATTGTTATTTAAAGAGAACTGAGAACGTTCACACACCCGGGAAGCAGCAGGTTCTATTTCTCCACATGCCGCCCCCCCAATCCCCCCCACCCCATCCCCAGAGCCACCCGAGGGGCATGCAGATCAGCACTTTCCTTCGTCACATCTGGGTGCAGAGGGGACAGGTGGCCTCAAACGGTGTTGAGAACTGGCCATCTGGACGCTGTGGAAGCCACCTGTGTGTGTGCAGAGCGCAGCCCAAACTCGAGAGAAATAAACGGGCTTCTCGCCGCGAGTGAGGCACCTTCCCAAACCACAGATGGGGTTCCCATCGCTTAGCTCAGGTGCGCCCTCTTCTTTAGAAAGATTTGAACGCAGAGGGAAGCGGCAGAAACGTCACGGAAAGCCCCCACGTCCTCCACCGAGACCCAGCGGCTGTCCTGAGGCCACACCCGCCTGCAAGCTCTCTGCCTC